>APFE030802542.1:16530-32298 GCA_000404065.3 Pinus taeda
CCCTTCAAAATCATCAAGTGTCCCCCTAAGCCATGAAGGCCTCTTCCTAGAAGAGGAGGGCTCTTGCAGAGGGGGATCAATAGGATCCATAGGTTCTTCCACATTAGGCATCGCCTCATCTTCATTTTCCTTTGGTTCCCTGGTGTCAGCTTCTTTAGATCCCCTTAGAGTAGGAAGATTGTCAACTTTGCTAAGAGCCATATCTTCGTCAAAGGTGACATCATGGCTAATATTGACTTCCCTTTGACCAGCCACATAGATTTTATAGCCCTTATTATTTTCACTATAGCCCACCAAGATTCCTTTCTTTCCAGATGCACCCAATTTATTCCTTTTCTCCTTTGGCACATGAAAATATACAAGACTTCCAAAAATTCAAAAATGAGATACGTCAGGTTTTTTACCAGTGAACATCTCTTCGGGAGTCTTAGAACCCAATGCTTGATGAGGGCATCAGTTTTGTACATATATGGTGGTATTTGCAGCTTCTTCCCATAGAAACTTTGGAACTCTTTGATCATGGAGCATAGCACGAACAACTTCCACAATCGTACGATTCTTACTTTTCACAACACAATTTTGCTCAGGAGTATATGGTGTAGTAGTCTCCCTCTTAATGCCAGCCTCATTGTAAAAGTCATGAAACTCATTAGATTCATATTCAGTCCCATTATTAGTCCTTAAGATCTTGATATTTTTTTCAGTTTGATTCTCGATCAAGGATTTGAAGTGACAAAACTAGAAGAACACTTCATCCTTCTTTTTCAAGAAGTATGTCCAAGTTTTGCGAGAAAAATCATCTGCAAAAGTGAGGTAATGTGAATACCCTCCCAAAGAGTTCACAAGCATCATACTGAATATGTCTGAGTAAACCAACTGTAATATATCGAAGGTCTTGCTTTGGCTTGAGGGGAATGGTCCCCCTTTGAGCTTCCCTTCGACACATCTAGTACATACAACTTCTTTCTCTACTCAGAACTCGGGCATCCCTGTCACATTTTGTCTTGCATTGGGTAGGGCTTTATAATGAAGGTGAGCAAACCTCCAATGCCATAGTTCAGACTGAAGAGATGTGTCACAAAACATGACACCCAGCGAACTTCCTCCAACTTGATATAATGAATCAACTCGAAACCCAAGAGTGAAAGCATCTTTAAAGTTATTTTTCCATACATGTACCTTGCCATCGAAGAAGGCCACCTTGTATCTTTTGTCTTCCATTGCCGAAATGGACACCAGGTTCTTTTTTAGATGAGGTACATATAATACATCTTGTAAATGAATTGTATTTCCCTGATTCAATTGAAGAGTGACATTCCCTATGCCTTCACGGGATATTTTGAGTTGTCCCCAAGAACAATTTCCAGGTTGGTCTCCTTCTCCATCAGATTAGAGAGAGCTTCTTTGTAACCAGCGAAGTGCCTTGAGGCACCACTATCAATAAGCCAATTTCCCAGTGAGTCTGGGGGAGCAGTAGTAGAGAGGGCCGCTGGTAGATAATATTCATCTTGCTTATTGTTAACAACATTAGATCCATACCTGGAGTTTCTTGCCTTCTTGAAGGGTTTTCCTCTTCCTTGATTTTCGGCATTTCTTTTACCTCTGCCATTTGACCTGCCATTCCTTTGATTGCCTTAAGAGTGATTTTGATCATTGTCTTGATGTGAGTCCCTTTTATCAGGGCACTCCCTCACATAGTGGCCCATTTTGTTGCAATTATAGCATCATCCTTTTCTTCCACCCTTCAGTCCAGCCTTTCCTTTGGATTTAACCCCGGAATTGTTTCTTCTTTTAGCATGAGAAGAAAAGGCAAAGGGATGGCCTTTAAGTGCGAGCATTTCTTTCTCTTCCATCCTTGTTTCTTCTTGAATACATCTAGCCATAAATTCCTCAAATCCAAAAATTACATTATTGTTGAGAAGAGTAGTCCTAAATATATACCATTTAGGTGGCAGTCCTCCAAGAGTTGTGATTGTTATTTCCCTGTCAGGAACTACTTCCCCAATAGATAGGAGATCATTCTTGATCTCGGTGATCCTTAAGAAATATGCTTGCATATTCTCATATTTCCTTGAGAATAAAATTAACTTTAAATAAAATTACCAGTCTATCATAGATTTCCTTGGAGGTGTTTAGCTCGGAAACATAGGCCACCAGGCACTTGTCGATAGAGTCCCGGATGATCCTCCTTGCTTTGACTTCTCCCTTAGTCCACTTGTTTCTAGTAGCAGCGGATGCATTTGATGGAGGCTCAACATTTCTGCCTCTCACATGGTCCAACACTTGCTGCTCTTCTAATGTTAGATCGAGAGACATCTTCCATCCGTGATAGTCAGACTTCTCACAAAGTTTGTCTTCAGCAGGGAAGTGTGTTGAGGACCCCATGATTTCTTTAAGATGGCCTTGCCTACCTTCTCTTCGGTGATTTATCTTTCTCTTTCTCTTGCTTGGGCTTTGTCTTCACCTCAACTTTGATACCATGTTAAATTATGGTATGTTCTATGCTTAGAGAAGTTTACTTCTTTTACTTTTAATTAGCCACTGATTAGAAATCACAGCATAAATTAAAGTGCAGATAGAACATTAAAAGATCGACAGAAAACAAGCCAAAATAAGAGACACAAGATGTGGTGGCTAGCCAGGGACAAACTCCAATGTGGGGAAACCCTTTGATCAAATCTTGTTTTATCTTCAATAGTTCAACAGAGAGAGAGAGATAGTACAATATCACTAATTAGTGATTTACAACAGCAATAATGAAACCCTTGGACAGCAATAGTAAAAGTGATCAATTAGCTCCCAAAATGTCTTCAAGTCAATCTAGAAGAACTCGGTCTCCAACAGAGGTAGTGGCAACCTAAAACAGTTAAGGTAAGATGGTCAAAACAGCAGTGCATGCTATAGGACACTGCAACCAGCCCTAACCAGATAACACAGTCATAAATGTGCCCTTAAACAGTCAATGCAGACCTGTTCAGCACTTTGGCTAGCCTAGGAGAGGCTACCCACACAAGGCCGCAATCAAAGGAGGAAATGTGCTAGTCAACGCAAGCCTAAACCATTTGTTGCACCTTCTTGTGTCCTTGTTGCGCTAGTTGTGTCCTCCTCCAATGCTGCCTTAGTTGCATCCTCTGTCCCACACTGCCCTAACTGCGTCCTTCTCTTTCCACACTGCCCTAGTTTCCTCTCTCCTTCATATACCCAAGAGACAATGGAAGAGATGAGAGGTAAGATGAGTTAAGATAATGACTCAACCTCTCCTCTATTTATATGCAACACTGGGTAAGAGTGCCACACACTTAACGGTTGGTCGACCTTAACAATTTGTCAAGTAATTACTAATAAATTCATATCTCCATAAATACTTGTCAGAATTTTTAGATCAATTCTAAACCTCTCGCCAAGAGGAATCTAGGAAAAATATAAGTGCCATAAATGAGGTGACCCACATGGAGTTTGGCCCTAGTTGCCAATTTTAACACTATGGCATGAACAAAAGCTTCAAAAATACTAGTTTCCTCTTCCTCTTGTCTTACATCTACAATCCTTAGCAATACTTTTTCCATAATTTTCGAGATTATTAGTTATGGGAATACTCGTATTTATTTGACTTCGGTTCTTTCTTGGACAAGATAATTTTAGATTCCTATGGGATCCATAGTAGGAACATTTAAAGAGGACATTTTTATAATAGAATATTTTATATATTTCCATATTTTTCAATGCCACACTAATACCCTCTATGATCCTCTTAGTAAGGTACATTTCCATGCATGATCTATAAATTGCCTTGAATATTCCAATGGTTGGCTTACTAAAATAGGTCTAAGATTAAAATGACTTTCGTGAGGCTATGCTCAACTATTTGAATATCTTTTTGCATTTTTTACACTTTAATGTAAATAAAAAATGAATCATTCAAATTCCGCAACTACTAGGACTGTTGAAAATTTAGTAGCTATGGTCAATATTTTCATTGGAAAATCATGGAGAAAAGTTCATATTTTTACATTTGACCAAGTCGGTCTAATGATGAATAAGTCAGCCCACATGTAGAAAATCCACCTCTTATGACACATATAAATAAGACATCATTGGACTTCATTTGACATCATCTCATCACATTTACAGCTTATTGTCATCTCTATTTCTCTATTGACGAAAGTGAATGGCTGAATTTTTTCATGTGTAACTACTTAATGATTGCAATTTTATAAGAATATTGATTGTATCATTAGAATTAGTTATAAATTGTGAAGAAATATACTAGTCTTGGATGCACTAGGAAAATCAACATGGTATCATAGCTTTGGTGAAGGAATAAGTGTTGTGAGATCACCTTGAAGAGCATTGAAAGCACCTTGAAGAGCCTTAGATTTATATATCTTTTGATTTCTAGTTGGTCATCTTCATTTTCATCATGAATTCCTTCATGAAGGCAGAAAACAAGCTCAAAGGAGCTACTAATTATAGGGCGTGGATGGCTAGGATTTACCTAGTACTTGCAAGAAACAAGGTCTTGGGTATTGTTGTAGGAAAAGTTACAAAACCAAATGACCAAATAGGAAAAGACAAATTTCAAGAAGAATGCATCTTAGCAAGAAGCGCCATTATAGAATCTGATAGGGATCATTTAATTCCCTATATTGTTTGTCATCAACCTTCCAATACTATGTATGATGCCATTGTTGGAGTGTACACCATCAATAAAATAAATCAGTCCATCAATCTAAGTGGTCAACTTAGCAATATCAAGATGAGAAAGAATGATAAAGTGGCATCATACTTTGTGAAAATTCTGCAAATAAGAGATCAACTAAAATCCATTGAAGAAGAAGTATCTTACAAAAAATTAGTAGTTGTATATTTGGGTGGTTTTCCTAGATCATGTGATTCTTTGCCATCAAGTGATTGTGGAAGAGAAAATGCACCTTCATTTGATAAGCAACGGGTTTTCTTCACTCAAGAAGAATCAATACTCATTTTTATAAGTGAGATTGAAGATCCAAGTAAAGAATCTTGTGTAGCCCATTTGAGAAGCAGCCAGAAAAGAAGGGCCTAATTTGGAAGATTACAAATAAGTTTTGGTAGAAGACCAAATTCAAGACTTGCTCCAAGAATGGAATCTGCTCCAAAAATAGGACCTCCCCCTCCCTCTTGAGATATAAGAGATAGAAGACATCTAACAAATGTTCAATGTTTTCACTTCCAAGAACTTGGTCACTATCATGCTCATTTTCCTCAAAGGAATCAAAGAGACGATTATCAAAAGAAAGATGATTGTAAGAGGAGGGGGAAGCATCATGCTTATACTATTGATCTAAATGAACCATCTCATAAGAGAAGGCATAGGAAGGGTGGTTATGATTTTGAATACTCATTTTATTCTTCCTTTATAGGTTCCATTGAAGGTCATGATGAAATATGGTTGGTGGATAGTAGTGCCTCTAGGCACGTGATTGGAAGTTGTGAAAATTTCACTGAATTGGTTGAAAATAATATAGATCAAAGAGTTGATTTTGATGACAATAGAAAATACGAAGTCAAGGGCATTGGTTCATCATCCTTTCAATTAGAATTATGAGGTAATATATCTATTAACAATATTTTGTGTGTTACTAGTTTGAAGAAAATTTGTTGTCCATTTCATCTCTTAAAGAAAAAGGATATAGAATTGCATTCGTTGATGGACAAGTTCTAGTATGGAACAAGGATGCCTCCTTTGAATTTTCCAAGGTCATTGGTGTGAGAATTGGATGCCTATATCATCCCCTTGGTTAATCTATTCAGGCCTTATTATACAACACCACTGATCTATGTGAGTTATGGCATCGAAGGTACACTCATATACATTATAAATCTTTGTCTAGATTGAAAGATTTTGTTAAAGATGTACCTAAAATTAGTACTGAGCACAATGGAATGTGCAAAGGATGTGCCCTTGGGAAAAATGTTAAAGGAAGATGTCCTAGCGGTGATAATAGATCCAAAGGACTCTTGGATCTTGTGCATTCTTATGTCTATGGGCCTATGTCTGACAAGACATTGGGTGGAAATTTGTATTATGTCTCTTTCATTGATGATTAATCCCACAAAACATGGATTTACCTCTTAAATTCAAAGGATCGAGTATTTGAAAAGATTTATAGATTCAAAGCACAGGTTGAAAATGCTATAGGAATCAGAATCAAGACTCTAAGGTCTGCTAATGGTGGAGAATATGTATCCAAGGAATTGATTGACTTTTGCAGGGGTTTTGGAATAAAGAGGGAGATGATAGTTCCATACTATCCTCAATAAAATGGAACTATCGAAGGAAATAATAGGACCATTATGGAAGCTTCCAAGGCCACACTTCATGATCAAGAACTACTAATGTTTCTATAGGGAGAAGTTCTAAGAACAATTGTTTATGTTCGAAATAGGTGCCCACATCGAATCTTGGACTACAAGACTGCTGAAGAATTCTTCGTAGGTGAGAGACCAAGTGTTAAGAACTTAAGAATATTTGGTTTTCTTGTTTATGTTCATGTGCCCAAAGAGAAAAGGAAAAATTTGGATCCTTCCGAAAAGAAAGGAACTTTTATTGACTATGTTGAAAATTCAAAGGCCTTCAGGGTTTATGTATAAAGACAATGTTGTATTAAGACTTGCAGGGATGTCATATTTGATGAGGATGTTACATTTTTGAATTCCAAGGGTTCACACTTGGACTCTTTTGAAGAGATACAGGATACTCCGAAGAATGTGGAATCGAATTCTAAAGAACATGAACCAGTGAAACAACATACTCATGAAGAATATGATGATCATGAACTTCTTGAATCTCCAAGAGCCTATGTACCTAAGACTACAAAGAGACCTTATTGGCTTGAAATAACATTGAAGAAAGATGAAGGACATGTTGCACCTCATTGGACCTTTAGGTAAAGAAAGAGGACAAAGAAATACTATGTTTATGCGGTCATAGAGTGCAATATCATTGAGTCTAAGCCATCCATCTATGAAGAAGCAATCAAGCAACAAGTTTGGAAATATGTTATGACAAAAGAATATCAATTTATATTTAATAATGATGTTTGGGAAATCGTGCCAAGACTTGAAGGAAATTTTGTTGTGTCTTCAAAGTGGATCTACAAAATCAAGCTTGTTGCTCATGGAAGTGTTGAAAATTACAAGGCAAGATTTGTGGCCTAAGGATTCTCCCAAAAAAGGGGAGAGGATTATGAATACATTTGCTCCCATTGCCATGTATGCTTCTGTTAGATCTATTATTTCCCTTACTTCCATTGTACGTATGAAATTGCATCAAATTGATGTCAAAACTACTTTTCTGAATGGAGTCATTGAAGAGGAATTCTATATTGAGAAACCTCAAGGTTTTTAGGTCCATGATAAAGATACACATGTTTAAAAATTGAAGAAAACCATGTATGGGTTAAATCAATCTCCTTGTGCATGGTACTCCCACATTGATGGCTATTTGTTGAGTCTTGGCTTCAATAAGAGCGATGTTGATCCAAAACTATACTTTAAATTTGTTGAAGGCAAGCCCTTGATGTTGTTGCTATATGTAGATGATATGTTTCTGACAGGGGCTAAGGTTTTGATTGTTCTGTGTAAGAGGGAGTTGGTTTCTAAATTTGAAATGAAGGATATTGGTCTCATGCATTACTATCTGAGATTGGAAATTTGGAAAAAAACTAATGGAGTCTTTGTTGGGAAAAGCAAGAACACAACAAATATCCTTTACAGATTTGGCAATATGGGTTGCAAATCCATGGATACTCTAATGGTGATGAATTTGAATAATATCTGGAATGTGACTTTGATTTAATTGATCAATGTACCACAAATTGATTGGATCATTGAATTATCTTATGAACGCCAAGTTTGATATTTGCTATGTTGTGAAAACGTTGAGCCAATTCTTAGTTGAGCCTTGACATGTGCATTGGGTTGTCATAAAGCATATATTGAGATATTTGTGTGGCACCATTAAATATGGTCTGAGATGTGCTTTTAATGGAGAATGGAAGTTGTATGGTTTCACTGATGTTGACTGGGCTAGAATATATGATGATAGAAATAGCACCTCTGGATTTTGTTTTAGCTTGGGCTTTGTTATGGTTTCATGGTCTAGTAGAAAGCAAAAAAAAATTGCTCTAAGTATGGCTGAAGTTGCATATATATTTACATGTTTAGAATGTTTTGAAGTTGTGTGGCTTCAAAATTTGTTTGCTATTTTGTTTGATCAAGTGTTGGAATCGACCATTATATATTGTGATAATCAAAGTTGTGTGAAGCTTTATGAGAACCCAGTCTTCCATGACATGTTGAAGCACAATGAGATCAAGTATCATTACATCCAGAATATTTTCCAGGGGGGAGCTGTGAGGCTCGAATATATCCCTATTTATGAGTAGATTTTTTATGTGTTGACAAAGCTATTATCCTAGATAAAGTTTTCTTATTTCATAACACAAATTGGAGTTGTTGAGAAACCCTCTCTAAGAGAGAAGGAGAACTAATTGTACAAAATCATATGATTGGCAATATTCCTTAGGCTATGGCTATGAGACCTATGGATTAGTTGAGAAGATTGTCACTCCCTTAGGTCAATTAACTCTGAGGCCAATGAATCTATTTAGGGAGCTTGGTTATGAGGCATAGAGTGATCCCTTAAGTCATGATGACTGTGAGACCAATTTGGTTGGGGACATTGAATTTATGATCATCTCTCTTAGTTAGTTTCTATGAGACCTATGGATTGGTCATATAGATTGATCTTGAGTTCTCTCCCTTAGGTCGTGGATTATGAGACTATATAGTCAGGGATTGAGAAAGGGATTCCTCCCTTAGGCTGTGGTTGTGAGACCTATGGATTGGTTGGGGAGATGGAACCCATGTAAATTACTAAGGCCTTATGAACGATAATGATTTATGGGACATTTTTGATGCTATATTTCCTTATGATGAGACTTATGACCTCTCCCTTAGGTTATGGTTGTGAGACCTATGGATTTGTCAAGGTGATTGATATTAAGATAGAATGAAAGTTACCTCCCTATCTAAGACGGAGTGTTGAAATTTGCTAGCTATGGTCTGAATTTTCATTAGAAAATCATGGAGAAAAGTTCATATTTTGACATTTGACTAAGTCAGCCTAATGATGAACAAGTCAACCCCAAATGTGGAAAATCCACCTCTTGTGACACATATAAATAATACATCATTGGAATTCATTTTGCATCATCTCATCTCATCTGAAATAGAAAGGAGTTAACACATGCAAAAGTGTCAAAGGATACTTTTCTTATCTGTGTTGACTAGTTTCTTGTGACTTGTTTGACTTGCATTGACTTGGGCTAGTTTTCTTTTATTTAACTGAAATCTTGATTGTTGGAAGAGGCTGAAAATTGGAGAGATACGTTGACTTTAATTGATTGAAGTTATGTCCATGTTCTGGTTCATTGAATTTGGTTGAACACATGCTTAACTGAGGCTTTGACTGAGGATTTTAGAGGATTGTTTGACTAAGGATTTAACCGAATTTTAGCCTCCTATTTAGAGCTTCCACAGGCTGAAATTTTTCCCAACTATTGCAGATCAAACTTTGACCATAATTAACTTTATCTCTCTCCATTGACTGGTTTTGACTTGGATATTTTGGGGTCATAATTTTTGAATATGTTGATGTACTATTTAAGAACTGAATTCTATCTCTCATAAGGAAATATTGGTTGGGTTTTCCCCTTGTGGGTTTTGACTCGACTGTGAGCCTCATTTCTAGTGTCTCTTATCTCTTGTTTACTGCTTATTGTGATATTTATCGCTTTATTAATGAAAGTGAATGGTTGAAGTTTTTCATCTGTAAGTACTTAATGGTTGGAATGTTATAAAAAGATTGATTGTATCATTAGAAGTAGTTATCAATTGTGAAAAACTATACTAGTTTTGGATGCACTAGGAAAATCAACAAGGACATATTAAATAGGCTACAATAATTAAGACACAAATTTTTACCCTTGAAACCCATACAAAAAACCCAAAATTCAATGAAGGATTGTGCCTTCCATCTTATTATATTATGGAAATTGAAAAACAGATCACAAATATTTCTAAGACTAAATTTAAGCTGTGAGACATTATGGTCTTATAAAATCATATATAATATGATTATGTTTTGTTGTTATGTTAAAATTCCTTTCACCCTCATGCTCAATCTGTGGGAAACCTAATGGCTTGTAACGTATTTGATCCCTTCGTTTCACATTGAGGAATGGGGTAATAAGATTATCACATATTTTATTATATTTTTTTCTTCTCTCGCTGACTAATGAGATGCATCTCCAAGACCCTTCTCAACAGCTCAACTCTTAACTTGAGACTTCCCCCCAGAATCTAACCATCTGGATGGAGTGTCATGTTTCTGAGACCCTCATAATATATTGATCTTTCAAGTTGAGGTCCCCCCGCTAGAATCCAATCTACCTCGTTGATGTTTCATGTCTCTACTACAACAGTTGGCTCTCCCACTAATGGCATGTCACGGACTGTGGGTATGACAACCCATCCTCTGTTTATCCCGATACCTGAATCTCCTGATATTTCTTGCATAGTGGTTATGGGATTCTAGTTTTTTGGCATGCCACGTCATCCTCCACGTGCTACTCGTAGGTGTACCTATGGCCCTACAACTCTGGTGTGCCTGTGATTCCTTGGGATATTCAACCATCCATGTTTACAAGGTTTCCAACTTTTTTGGTTTAACCATTACCTGGGTGACATCATGTTGACATCATCCAACCATGTGTCAACCTATCAGAGGTCCAAGTGTCCCCCATATGTGGCTCTTGTGATCACCCAAGACTCCCAAAAAAATTTCCATATGCCCCTCATGATGTCATGTTGGCGCCATCTCCACTGTGACGATGGGACACCACATGTTCAGGATACAGAGAGCAAAGGATCCTTCGGCGACTAGGCTCGTACTAGGCCTCATGTAGTGAACAAGAAACCTCGAATATGGAACCCTTTAAGACATCATTCTCATAATTCCTTGGTGTTTTGACCTTCCGAGCTTCTGAGGTGGCCACCACCAGCAATTTCCCCTCCTAACAGATCTAGGTGATGGAGAAATCTTCATCATTATCTCTCGATAGAACCCTAGTGCCCTTTTACCATTAATTCCTTGGCTCTAATTCAAAATATCCTATGGTTTCATACTCTACATCCTTTTTGCCTTGTCCTTTTGACCAGTCACATGAGGGGAATCTAGTTCCACCAATCAGAATCCTCCCTTGACTAGGGCTTTGACCATTCAAAGGATAAGGTTAGCCCAACTTACCCTATAAGTTCATGGCCTCACTCCTCTATGCCACAACAAGGTTATCCTTCTAATTATTTTCATTACTCAGTCAAAGGGTCTTGGCTCTAGGTCATGTAATGTCTTAGATAGAGAACTCGACAACCTTCCCAACTACAAACTTTTTCGTCGCTTAGGCTTCTTCGCACTAGCCTTGTCGACTATGGTTCTTTCTCATGAATCGGGTAGACTCCCAGATGTGCTTCACAGTTTCATAACGGTGCCCTTAATTTTCTAGGGTTATTTATGACATTATCTCCATAATCTTGAGTGATAGATTCTACAGCAAGTGTCTGGCCCATGATTCTTCCCTTCCCACGAGGAGGGCATGACACCTAGGGTGGTATATGCACTTCTTCATGGTTTACCTACCACGGACTTGGCATAGACTCCTGAGAGGTTCCCGCCTCTTCTGCCACACATCGATGGTACCATAACCTATGTCAAGCTTGTAAATAGCTCCATGCTAATACATTGAGCCATTAGGTACCTCAACAGCCACCCTAAGACGCCAACAATAGTTATCCAACCTGCTAAAAATGCAAGGCTGAAGGACATTTAGTGAAAGTTGGAGGCTCAATTGATACCAGGGAAAGCTCCCTTTGACATTAACGAAATTATTTCCATGCAACATAGCAACTTGTAACTTAACAACAAAGGACACACAAGCGAATACAAGCCCTACTATATAGAGGGTCTTCCATGTAATATTCATATTAATAAAAAGGGCCTCAAAACCCACTATTCTTCAAGTGTTAACCCAAGCCCTCATGGCTTGGTTGTGATATGTACTGAGTTTCCTCTCTTTCTTAAGTCATTTACATGCTTATTCACAATACAAACATGTATATAAATACACACTCAGTACAACATTGTGGCTTGGCCTTTATTGTCATGTAATTTATTATGCCTCTTATGTATCAGATATTTTGTGCCTACCCTTAGCAATCTTTAGGCACATTTTTCTTTCATCTTTCACACACATGCATCTATACATAAACACACACACACACACACAATTCTAGATATATATATTATATATATATATATAATATATAGATAAGTTAGATAATATATATATATATATATATATATATATATATATATATTATATATATATATTAAATATATTATATATATATATATATAAATTATTATATTATATATTTAATATAGATAGATAATAGATATAGATATGAATATAGATTAATATAGATATAGATATAGAATATATAATATATATAGAAGATACCACGAGTGTACCACATGTAAGTAAAATCAACACAGTACGGTCCCTAAATCCATAACCATTATCCACAACATAACAACATGATTCATTAGAAGACAACCAACATACACATATACGTATCTTTGAACAAGCTAGGAATGTAAGTAGAATCAACATAGTACGATCCCTAAATCCATAACCATTATCCACAACATAACAATACGATTCATTAGAAGACAACCAACATACACATATACGTATCTTTGAATGAGCTAGGAAACTGAGTGTGGGACAAGGACTCTCCACCCAACCGTAGACATTTACAACCACATTTACTTGCAGTTGTCACCCCCAACCTGGATTCTAGAGTCTGGGTGGTTTCTTGCTTTACAGACTAGCACACCAACTACCACTGATCTAGGAATCCAGAGGACTTGCTTCCTCAATCCCACCAACTAAAAGCTACTTTCTTGGTCAACACTAGCATTCCATAGATTCCCAGCCTCACCCCCAAGTGCTCACACAGTGATTTACCCCCTTCTAGGGAGTCCAAAATCCATTCTACCATTGGGGCGGTAACCACAAGTCTTCATTATTGTCTTCCTCAACTTCTGCTTTAGGATGGTCTCTACCCAAGCTGTTAGGGGGCTCCAAAGTCTGTTCTCTCAACCACAGCCTCCAAGGAATTAAGTTGATACAAGGCTCAAGAGACCCGTATCTCAACCCATAACCTCAACAACCCAAGTCATTATAGGGGTCCAGGGATTCTATATCAACTCACAAACTCCAGGGACCCCAAGTTGTTACAAGGCTCTAAAGACTAGCCACTCAACACACAACCTCCAAGGATCGAGAGCCAATCCCCTTCTCTTCTCTTCTCTTCTCTTCCACGTTGCCTGCTAAAAGCTATGTCTGAACCTTCTTTTCTTGATACCTCTCTTTTTCCATCTCTACTTATCCTCCTGCATGTTTGTATGTGTCCCCACTCTCTTTTGTGTCCAACTTTTTCTTGGCCTCCTCCTCAACCACCATTATTGGTGCATCCTTGTTGACCTGCAACACACAATCTCTCCATAAAATTATTTTCCTTTCTTTCTTGTGGTTTCTTCTTAAGAAACATGGGCTTGCATACTTCCTCTTGCAGTTCATTTAATTTCAAGAGCTCCTTCATCAATTCATGCACCACTCAACCTTTAATGGTTGTCCTACATGTCAGGTTTCTTCTTTTCACAAGAAACCACAACATCCTAAGCGAGCGACCTCCTCCCCAGCTCTGGAATCCATGTCCCTTGACTCAGACCCATTTTTTTTCAATTATTGCAAAATATTTTGCCATATATTTACAATGCAACATGTACAAGGACTTTGGGTGGGGTTGTCATAGTCCCCTTCCCCTTGAGGGAACTCCACCCTCAATGTTCAATTTCCCATATACAACATAGAATCAAAATGCAACACATATTTTTTATTGGAGCTTTATAGACACATATCTATACAGTATTTACAATTTTACATACTTGATTTATCCATCAAACAAGAAAGGTTAATCAACTTTCATGGCATCAACCATTTCCCTCATGGCCTCCTTTGGCCCAAAGTGTTTCCATAGCACCTTGACTTTCTATATGGCTTAGTTTTGAATCATGAGACTCCTCCAATCCAGAAGGAAAATTCGCTCTAGTTGGAACTTTCCTTACTTTCCTTCTGGTTCCACCTCTAGCACAGACCAATCAATCACATGATTAGAGTATCGTGTATACTTTTTAAGTAAAGAAACATGAAAAGCATAATGAATAATAACCGAGGGAGGTAAGGCTATTCGATATGCTATTAGTCATGTCCTTTCAAGGATTTCAAATGGCCCACAATACCATGGTGCCATCATGGCACATGTCCCCATCCATAGGGAACTCTTTTTGGGTTTAATTCTTAAATAAATGTGTTCTCTAACTTGGAACTGATTATGAACCCTATGCTTATCTGCATAGCTTTTTTGTCTATCTTGTGCCACTATTAGATTTTTCCTTATGATCTAAACTTGTTGTTTCACATCTTTAAGTATATCATGTCCTTTATGGAACTTGCTAACTGGATCACTCCAACCAATAGGAGTATTACATCTCCTGCCATATAATTCTTCAAAGTGGCTCATCTTTACGGATTCTTGGTGCCCATCGTTGTATGCAAATTCCATAAGTGGAAGATACCCTTCCCATTTCTTGGGCGGATGCATCACATACATCCTCAACATGTCCTCAAGGATCCAGTTGGTCCTCTCTGTTTGCATGTTTGTTTGTGGATGATAGGTGGTATTGAATGCTAATTATGTTCCCAAACCTGCAAATATTTTTTTCCAAAACCTGGAAGTAAATCTAGCATCTCTATCTGACACCACCTTCTTGGGGATGCCATGTAGTCTCACAATCTCTTTTATGAAAATTTGTGTTATATTAATAGCAGTATTGGTGGATTTGACTACCATGAAATGAGCTACCTTTCTAATCTTGTCCACTACTACCATGATTACATCATTTTTCTTAGTTTTTTTGGGCAATCATGCAATGAAATCCATAGAGATTACCTCTCACTTCTATTCTAGATTACGTATAGGTTGTAACAATCCTTCTGGGTGCTTGCATTTGGCCTTTACTTGTTGGCATTCCATGCATTGTTCCATGAAGTCTGCTACTTCCTTCTTTAGTTTCGGCCAGTAGTAGTATCTTTTGATGGTTATAAGGGTCTTTTCATACCCTAGGTTGTTGGAAATAATACTGAGAGGGGGGGTGAATCAGTATTATTAGGTCAAATATTCCTTTTCTAAAACCAATTTGTATACGCTACTTCAGTTCATTAAACCAGCGTATATACGCAACTATTTAGAAGGAAAACCGCGTATACAAAGCAAACTTTTAATTTACTTTAACTTTCTCATGATGATTGTTAATCTGTGATGCAGAATCAAATAACCAGTAACAGAGACAGTAAAATAGAGCAAAAAGACAATCAGACACAAGAACACAAGATATAAGGTGGAAACCCAATGTGGGTGAAAACCACCTGCTGCAATTCGTCTCTATCTTCCTTTTAAATTAGAAAACTTCTTTTACAATGTACTCGTGCAGTCTTTTTACCAGTACGCAGGCTATGACCTGCAGAGAGCTACAACTCTCTC
>APFE030802542.1:32818-69567 GCA_000404065.3 Pinus taeda
ATGAACATTAATCAATCATCAAGAATTTCTTCATCAACCAATCACCTTTCACCAATTAGATCTGAATCAAGTAGATATCTCTCTGATAGTTGTACCCAAGACACAGTACCAATAACCACACACCAAAACAGAACCCAGAACACAGCAGTAGTGGACAGAAGCAGCAAGATCACAGATTAAAACATATACGCTACTTTATCAGCCTGCAACATGTGTGCATACGCTTCTGCGTATGAAACAACCTGCGTATACGCACTTTTACTTCACTGAACCTACGTGTATACGCGCCTTCACTTCACTGAACCTGCATACAAATCTATAAAGGATAATTCACTCTTTCAAATATTCAATCACTAATTAACCCAGATTATCAGACATATAGATCAAGAAAGCGCCATGTCTAGCAGACCAAAACATACAAAGATACTATCATTCAAGCTTAAAGATTATGACCCATGAATAGATCTTATCCTTGTTTTGCGCTAAGGTTCCTCCTTCATTCAGATCCAGATCTGCATCACGACCCAATTACCAATATACCAGCTTTAGCACTTTATCAGATATTCAATAATAATGTGGATCATTGTTTGCCACCTGATCCCCTTCCTCTTTTATAGTCTTAGGCCTTCCTCAATACCATGGTCCAAAACCATAACATTTCAATACCATGAACCCAAAACTAGGGATCAACACATCTGACGAGATGCCATGGTCCAAAACATAGGTTCAAATCCCAAAGACTAACTACCATGGACCAAAAGTATGATCCCCAAAATATACGCGCTTTTTAAACGTATAACCCGCATGTATACACGTCTTTGTTTAGATGAACCTGCGTATATGTCTTTTTCTTCTCTTTGAGTTCCTGAACTGAGATCTGTTACCAAAGAGAGTTGCTATCAAGGACAACACCTGTACCATAGCTCCAAACCTGTGCCATAATGCCAACATAGGTGTCCTGAATAGGGCTTACCATGGAATTCTCTTGTTATCAATATTTTCACATCATCATTGTTAGGCACATAGATTTGACCTTTAAATATGACTAAGTCATCCTCAACGAGATGGTATTCCCCATATTCACTACCTCGCCACAACCTTTCCTTGATTTGTTAGTAGGTTTCATCCTATTGTCCGACACTTTTGATCCTTTCTTTCAGATTTGTTGCATATGAGCTTATCATTTCCAAGTGATTCACTTGGATTCTCCTGCTCAAGGCACAACAAATTTGTTTTCCTTTCCTTTTATGTACTTAATCTTGAAGTCAAATATGTTGTGCATGGTTAGCCACCTAGATTTCCTAGCATTCAACTTTGGTTGTCGAAACAAATATTTAAGCCCACTATGGTCTAACATGAGTGTGAAATTTCGGCCAAGGAGGCAGTGCCTCCACAATTTTAAAGCATGAATGATAACATCCAATTCTAAATCATGTGTACATAATTTTCCTTGTGTTTATTTAATTTTCTAGACTCATAGCACAGGACTTTCCCTTCCTACATTAAGATTACACCAAGTCCCTCCTTGTAGGCATCAGTATATACTATGAATTCCTTGCCAATGTCTGTGATTCTTAGCACTCATGCACTGGTGAGCAACTGCTTTAACTGCTCAAAGCTTTCTGCACATTGTGCAATCCACTCAAATCTTTTCCCTTTTATTTGTAAGGATGTAATGGGGTGACCTATTTTGGAGAAGTTTTGAATGAATCTCTTGTAATATCCTACCAATCCCATGAATGATATGATCTCTTCTACGTTCTTTGGAGTTGGCCACTCCCTTATGGATTTGATCTTATCATGATCAACTAATATGCCTTCCTTGGAGAAGATGTGCTCTAAGTAGTGTACATGTGACTGTAATAAGTCACACTTACCAAGTTTTCCATAGAGCTTATGTTCTCTCAACAATTGTAACACAACCTCCAAGTGTTTTTCTTGTTATTCTTCTATTTTTAATAAACCAATATGGCATCCACGAATACAATGACAAGCTTGTCCAAGTATGGTTGTAATGCCCCATTCATCAAGCACATGAACGTGGCAGGGGCGTTAGTAAGCCCAAAGGGTACTACTACGAATCCATAGTGCCCATATCTTATTCTGAAAGCAGTCTTATGAATGTCCTCCTTGATTATTACTTGATGGTAGCCTGACCTAGAGTCAATTTTGGAGAAGATGTTTCCCCCCTTAACTGATCAAAGAGATCATCAATTCTTGGTAATGGGTACTTATTCTTGATGATTACTTTTCTTAGTTGTTTGTAATCAATGCATAATCTCAGTGATCTGTATTTCTTCTTTACAAACAAGACAAGTGCTCCCCAAGGAGACACACTTGGGCTTATGTATCCTTTGTCAAGCATTTCCTTCAGCTACAGTTTTAGCTCAACCAACTTTGGGGTGCTAATTCTATATGAGGCCTCATATGTTGGCACTTCTCCAGGTAGCATCTCAATAAAGAAATCTCTCTCTCTATGAGGAGGCAATCTAGGAACCTCCACTAGAAAAACATACGCATATTATTGCAAAATAGGGTACCTTTGAAGCAACTCAGCTCCCTCATCTTCTGTTGCTCTATCGGCTCCCTCATTCTTGAAAAATTGTACTAAAAACAAAATACATCCCTTCCTTATGTTGCATTTGGATTTCATATCAGTGATCAACCTCGTTAATATGGGATTTTTTTTTGCCTTGCAACACTCTTTTCGTTCCTTATTCATCCAAGCATTATATTTCCTTTTCATAGAAATCCACCCTGGTCTAATGTACGTACAACTAATACATTCCCATTAATATTCCATACCAACCTAATGGTATCAAATTCAAGTGGGATATTACGAGCATGCCACTAAGTTCAAATTCACATGACCTTACCCAATGGTTGATTCTTCTCCTGGTCCCCATTGCCAATTTAACCAACCATGGTTCTCTAAGCAATTCCTTGTCCAATCCACACTTTTCAACAAGCTCTAGGTTGACATAGCTATAATTAGAACCTGGATCAATCAAAATGGAAACAAATTGCTTTTGTAGCTTACCTTCCATCTAAAATATGGATGTATGGTGATCCGCTTGGTGGTTGTCCAATGTTGCATAAACACTTGGCATACTTCGGGCTACTTTGCCCACTGTTCTTGCCTCTTGAGCATTGTAGACCTTGGGTCTGACCTCCTGCTGATGTGGATAGTCCCTTCTCTTGTGGTTCCCACCATAGGTCCAACATTTGAGTGGTTCTCATCGTTTGATCTTGGGTTTTGTTGACACCTGTTGTTGTACATTTCCTTTAATGGCAATGTTGGCCTTCTGCTAAGACTCTCTTGTCTACGTTGGGTGTTTCCCTTCTTTTCTTTCTAGGTTCTTCCTGGACCAATTCATATTTTGTTTAGTGGTGCTTTTGGATAACTAGTTACTCCTAATCTCATACCTACACATTGATTTGTCATAGAAATATTCTAACTTATTGATCATGTCCTTTAGGGTCTAGGGTTCTAGAAATTCAATTTTATCTCTGAATATCATAGGCAACCCAATAATGAACCTATAAATTTTAACTTTCTTGTCCTTGAGATATGGTACATACCTCAATAGTCCCAAAAACTTGGTGATGTATTCATCATTGGTCATCTGGCCCATTTTGAGTTTTGTTGAAGCCTCGAAATTCGCTACAACAACATGGGGGAAAACCACCTGGTCCGGACCTTGAAAACGGCTCCTTTTCCGTTTGGTATAGTGGCTCTGACTGGGGATAATGGGACCAGTTTCCCAGAAAAGATTTGATAGTCTTGGTGGGATGATATATGATGTAATAGGAAATGATTAAGCTAAGTGTAATCTAATCTAACTATAAGTATACCCGAGAATCAAATACAATATGTGATCTACAATGATGTCTTAAGCAATTGGTAATAAAGATCATTCAACTACAACAAGAAATTAAATTGTTTTAACAATAATCGTTTTGGATAAATAGTTAGACAAAACAATTGAGAAAAATATATCACATATAAAATCATCATGTATTCAAAATGGAATCAGAGCTAACATCATACATAAGTGCAATAATGCTAAAACTATAATTCGGACTTTCATACATAAAACAATTGAAAGAGGAAGTATTGCTTAATACATAAATAAAACATGATCATAAGATAAAAGTACCATATATATTAAGTCTTGCTCATGTGCTTGATCCAGGTGGCTCCAGGGACACACACAGGACAAAGAGGGCTTATAGAAGCTTGAAAATCAAAGTGATCAGAATCCTTTCGAACTAGGACCAGAGTGTAGATCTTGTTGTCTTGATCGCAATAGTGTGAACGGTTCATCAAACCGAGCTCGTATGAGGGAGAACGAGCCATTCAAAGTTTTGGTCAAAGTTAGGTTGTGGACCAGGTTTAAGTGTCCTACAATTTGACCGACCCCAAGGCATGAAACCTAGCTCCCGAAAGCGGGTGAATTTGTTGGATCATTAATTTGTATAATATTACCCTATATTAGACAAATTCGAAAAATGTGTATTTAAAATATATAATATATATATATATATATATAATATATATATATATATATATATATATATATATATATAATATATATATATATATATATATATATAATATTATATATATATTATATATATATATATTATATATGAGGTGGCAGGCCACCGACCCCTGCACCCCAAACTATATGGTAAATTTAAATTATTAAAGGTTCAACGGGCCATGACCCCCGCCAGCTCAACCACATCACAAACCAAAGGAACCGACAAGCCATCACCCCTGCCGGTCCAACCAACACCAACAACATTACCATTAAAGGGGTGGGCAGGCCACCTCTGGTGGACCTGGCCCACACTCCAACACTCAATCGTATGCCATAACATTAATGTGAGGTCGGAGGGGATCGAACCCGCTCAGCCCACGTGGGTCGTCCCCCACCGGGCGGTCCCATGTACCAACCCATGCTCCAAACAAAACTCCGCCCAAAATCAAAATCGACGGCTCCAAAGTTAATGCAACCACCACGCCCCATTTAATACCAACAACGCACCATTTCAAACATGTATAAAAACCATATGCCAAAAAAACATTTATATGCATGCCTAATTCGAGAGGGTCGGGATTTGATCGCCTGATCTCTCTCCAACCAAAGACTAAATTTACCACTGCACCAACCAACCCACATAGAAAAGTCTGCCCGAAATTTATATAAACCCTTGTTTCATCAGTGCGCCCAGGAATGGAGGAGCGAGGAGTGTGCACAAAAATCGAGGAACTAATTTTTAATTATTTTAATGCAGGTGGAACCATGGGCCCAGAGAAGAGGCAGGTGTAACCGTGATTGGGTGAAATTCTCAAGAGGGTGAAATTTTGCCAGTGTCCAAATTGGACAAATTTTATGTCTATCCTACACCTCTCAGCGACATGAACCCGATGGCGCAGTTGGAATTTTGATTTGAGTAGCAGATCTTCAGATGACCCGAAGGAGGGAATCTTTGAGGAATCTAGGGGGAATCTAAAAGATTCCTTAAGCCCCAGATTTTCATTTTCTCATAATTCAGACATTTGACAGTCGATTTTACACTATTCGATGCCACAAATCTGATGGTGCATTCAGATTTTCAATTTGATCATTTCATTTTTCGGCAACTTTTCAAGGTGGAGTGCAGGTGTTAGCATTCAACATGTGAGCAGTCATTCCATGAGATTCGACGCCATGAGATTAATGGTACGGCCAGCTTCAACAGTTTGACATCCTTTTCTTCAAATGGCCCCAGGATGTGAGGTATATGCAGTGTGTTCATGTACTTCCTTTTGTTATGAGATGCATTGTGTTGCACGGATCCTTGTTTGATGTTTGATGTGGGATCTTGTTTTCTTACTTGTTTCATGATTCCCACTTGATGTGACCCGGAATCATTTGTAGGATGTACTTGTTGTCATGATTCATCATGTTTTGATTGAGATCCCTTGTCATTATGTTGATGGGATACTCATGTGTCACCATGTATGTTTTCATTGAGATCCCTTTTATGCCATGTTGGTAGGATGCTCATTATCATCATGCATGAATTTAGGTCATACTAATAGGAGTCCTTTTTGAATGAGATTCCTGCAGCGGAACATCTCTTGGAGCCACTCCTGTGTGAGGGAATTTTCCTTGTATGACAGCGACGTCACCACCTATGTACATCATCACTATTGATAGCACTTAATGTAGCAGCCTACACCATCTTGACACAGAGGCCCGGAGACGTAGTCCCTCCTGGACGAACTCCGTTACCAACGTCTTGTGTTTTATGTTGCTGATTCTTGTCATGTTCCTTATACTTTACAACATGCATATATGTTCACTTATGCTATTTTATAAGCAATTCTAATCACATCATGAAAGTAAAATATCTTGGTTAAATTCGGTAGCTGAGTCAACTCGGATTAGTGCTTCAACAATATTGACCCAATTTCAATAAATCCAACACATTCTAAGAGTACAAAAGTGCATTTTAGTAGAGCATGCTAGATATTTAAAAGAAAACAGATCATGTTCCATTCATTTCATCAAAACCTCCTCAAAAGTATAGAAGTGCAATGTTTTGCAAAGTGTTTTTTATAATAAAAAAATTGGACGACTCTCTAAATGCATGAGAGGGGTTTAAATACTAAACTATATGTCTTAAATAGATTATTACAAAAATAGTTGAGGAGGTTTCAAACAACCTTCCTTAGAATATGAAAAAATAAAACTAAAAGGAAAATAAATTAATGACTAGCTCCTTTGAACTTGATCTCTAAGGTCGCAAATATCAGTGATTGGCTTGAGCTTAGGCAGTTGGCTGATTGCAAATTTTAACTACCTAGAAAATATGGCATCTGTTAGTGCTGGCACCATCTTTTGTGTATAGGTCGTTAAACATATTAGATTCATCCACTGGCTATGTGGTTTTACTAGAAACTGTCAATATGCTTCCCAATTTAGCATGTTTAACAGTTTGATTGCCTCCTCCTTTCCTATGCTACATGTTTCCGCTATTGCTATAGCTATTTAACATTCAGAAGAAACCTTGGTACACAATCCTTGACAAGATTGGCACCATGAATATTTTCATTAATGGCTTCTAATATGCTATTTGTTGTTGTCGTTGCTATCATTGTTTCCCTTTCCACCTGTTTCAACCGAGAACCCCAATCCGTGAACAAAATATCTTTATGAGACTCTTCCAGCTTTGGTAGGTCAACCTTTATCCCATCCTCTGACTCTTGCCAGGTGATAAATTCAGAAACCCTTTTGTGAATTTCATCATAATCAAACCTCATATCAATAACCTGGTTTGTTAATTTATCATTGGTCTCGCAATGAGGACTTATCTACAAGATTTTCTGGAAAAATACTTCCTTTTGCTGCATTAGTAAGGAATTGAGGTTGAGTGCTTCTTTGATGAATTCGTCAATTTGCGGATTGTATTTAAATTTATCTATCATGGCTTTTATCTGCAAATACTTTTCTGCTAAGTTGGCTTGATGTTGTACTCTCATCTGTTTGAATTCCTTTTGGAGTTGGGCTACTTGTAATTCTTCTTTCTGATTAGATTTTTCTTGGGCTAACTTTTGTTCTAACAGAAGAATTCTCTTTTCCTTTTCCTTGAGCAGCATTTGGACCTTTATCACCTTGTCAATAGTTGATGTGGAATAGGCTCCTACAAATTGCAACAAATTTGTGAGATTCTCATATGAGTCAATAGGCAAGTCCTTCCACACGATGTCCATTGGTTCATTTTCCGAAGTCGTAATAGCCACAGCATCCAGTTTTTTTTCTTCCTTTGTCACTTGACTATAGCTTTGTGGGTAGGACTATAGAATACATCTAGCGGAGGTATTTCCTCAATTCTTAAAACAATTTCTAAAGTAGGAGTAGCAGGAATAATTTCAACATCCTAAGTGCCAGTACCTCCCTCCCCTGTTGTTTTTGGATTTGACTTATGATGGGTTTTCTTGGGCATTTGCATTCCAGATGTTTGCTCAGGGTTTGCATCTATGTGGAGCTTTTTATTGAACTATTCCCATTCTTGTTCGATGTCAATAATTGGAGTTTTACCTGACTGAGTTGAAGTAGAGGCAACCTCTACTTGTTTCTTTGTTAAGGCTTTCTCAGCCATCTCCTCTAAAGTTCCAGCTGTGTCTTTTTCAGACTCTTTATTTGTGTTTCCTCCCCCATTTTGAGACTGTCACTATGAGTGCTATGATTTATGCGTATATCTCTCTTGGTTTTCTTCTTCATAGTTTTCTTTGGAGCTTCCCTCCAAGCTTACGCTGGGAGTTGGCTCCCTTATTGGTTCAATCTGCAGTAGGTCCAATGGGACCTTTAATAATCTCTTTTTCCTATACACATGAAAAGCCTTAACATATTATGGGGTCAAAAGTAGTGATACCATATGCAAAACTTGTGAAAATGTTTCTACCCATAGGAAGAGGTCATCAAAGGTGTCTTCTTCGTGGGTAAACTGTTTTACTTTTACCATACTAGTAAATTCCTTAACAGTGCCATTTGGGTCGTACTATCTTCCCAGAACTATATCTAATTTTAGAGACTTAATAATCTTTGCTTCTTTTAATGCATGTCCATAATCATGTAGTGCAAAAGCACCACATTGTAATGGGAATGTAGGCCAAATGGCCTTCTTTTTCTCTTTCAGTCCTCTGCTTAATCTGCCTTCCCCTGCTATTTGGTAGGTTATTTATCTAGC
Organism: Pinus taeda; assembly: GCA_000404065.3. Taxonomy (NCBI): domain Eukaryota; kingdom Viridiplantae; phylum Streptophyta; class Pinopsida; order Pinales; family Pinaceae; genus Pinus; species Pinus taeda. The sequence goes on from APFE030802542.1 coordinate 41,564, forward strand.
CATTAGTTTGTTGGGGACCTAATATGGGAGGACATGCAGTGAAGAAATGCTCCCAAAAACTCTGATGTAGGTGAATTTTTCTTCCCCAAACCATCTGTCTACTGGAAATATATCTACTTCAACCTCTTTAGAAAACCTAGGGGTGGTTCTATCATACACTACTCTATGAATAGGTAGCATAACCCCTTGATATATTTTATAAAAATGGGGGTGGAATTGAGATTCCCACAAAATTTTATGGTATATATGGATGGGAAGTGGGTTTTGTACAATCCAATTCCATCCCATAATGGGAAATTGAGAACGAAAATAGATTGCATCCATAACAAAAGAACTCATGAAGAAATGGGGAAAATCCTTAAAGAAGAACTTATTTTCCTTCTATATTCTATAATGGCCTTTACCAAATTGTTTGATAAAATTTGAGCATCGTTCATAATTGTTGCATTCATTGTTGCATCTATTAATGGGAGTCATTCGATGGAAAACTTAATGCTATCGAGTCTACCGAATAACCTACATATCATTTCTATTGTGAAACTATGAGGGGGAGAAATGGATGTCGTTGAGTACATACCATTTTTATCCTGTTTGAGCTTGCCTTCGCTTGATTTCCAGGTTTGTGTGACGTTTGATGGGTCCTCATTTTCTTTAGCGAATTGCTCAAGGAACTATTTGTTGTAGAGCTTTTGCGACTCTGGTAACCAGTACATTAGTCATAGGTTGTTCGCTGAGAAAGACCCCATGTCCTCTTCCCTGTGATTCTTCAAGGTTCTGTCTGTGATGTCTACCTCATCAATTACCCATTTGACCATATCTGTGTATGGTATTATTTTTTGTCTCGCAGCTATTCGGTGCAGGAATGAACATGTTATTTCGAAATAGGAGGCATCAAATGACTCCTGAGCATCTGTCGTGACTTTTATTACTAGTGGCCTGGGCTTCTCTTCTTCTAACAAGTTATACATGGCCTCCCATGTCGAAGTTCCTCCGTCCTTGTTGCATGTGGTATCAGAGAAAAGAGGCACCATTTCTGATTTCTCAGATGCAGTCGCCTTTCCCTTCTTCCCCATTGTTTCTAACGATGTTCTCTGTGGATTTTTCTTGAAATGGAGCGAAACAGAAGTTATCGGATAAACACAAGCGAGAATGACAGTGAGAATAAATGATACAGTTAACCTCAAAAAGGTGACAAGACAGGATCTTTTATTCAAAACGCAGGTGAAAAGATATCATATCAAGTCGAGCCGCTCTTTAACATAAACGTCATTAAACTTATTAAATAACCACTAAGGCTTCTTATCATCGCCTTTATTACTCATTAAACTACTGCATCGCAAACGGGAAGGAAAAACTTTAAGGTGGCGAGTTTGAACTATGAGAACATCGATTTTGCGATTGCGATAAGATTATCGCACTATCACAATTTTGGTTGTGCACTTTCCTAGAATTTTTTAATATTATGTGGGATGCGAGATGCAAGATAAGCGGCATATTCTTTATCATTTAGAGCGTAGTTTTCCCAAATGAGTAATTATTGCATAAAGTGCTTTTTACTACGTGTCGGACTTAACTTACAATTTATAATATTTTCTTCTATCGGGTCCAGATTTTATCGCACTTCGCAGGCTCGTGCATTTCATTGGATTGGGCTTTCAAGTAAATTGATGCAATGCGATAAGGTTGACTTGTTCTATCACAATATCGCATCTCGCATGTTACGAAATGCTTTGCGAGCTGCATCCTTTGTGAATGCTGATATGTGATTGCGATAAGCACTTCATTTATAGGAAATGCCTTAAGTCTTAGATCTGAATGAAAAATTCTAATGATGTCTAAGTTAAATGCGGTGATTCGTTCTATCACAATTCGCAGATTGTTTGTTAATTAACTCTTCAACACACTTGGTCCAATGGTATGCGAAAAGGCAAGAATTGCTAGTCTTAGAGGGTTTTGACTCGATATCTTGATTTATTTCTAAAACTTCAAAAGAAAGCGCCTAAGTGCTAAATTTTTCTTGGAGGGATTTTTATAAAGGGTCCCCATTTACTAATAGAATATTAACCATTAAACTAATAAACGGGAGGGTTGTTGAGTAGCACAACAAGTTCATAGAACTCTTTTGCCTTATTGTCGTAGTACCATTGAGACAAGTATTTCTCTCTGAAAATATTGTCAAACTCCTCCCGTGTCAACTCCTTCTCGGTAATGGCTCTATTCTTCTTCAGATCTTCCCACCAAATGTCGAATTTTCCTTTTAAATTGTAAGAGGCAACTATGGCTTTCATATTCTCGGAGTAATAATGTATTCTAAAGAATTTGTTCATCCCTATCAGCCATGCTTCAGCGTATTTTTCCTTATTCACATATCCATCAAATATGGGTGACTTTTCCTTTTTAAATTCTTCAAGCATATGCTTATTTTCCTTGCTTTCTGAGCGATGGTGATGGCAAGAGTGGTGGTGCCTCCGAGTAGCAAAACTAGCTGGTTTTCTCGAGTAAGGCACTTGCATTCTATCCCTTCCTCATGGAGTACTCAAGGGTTCTCCCCCAAGCCTAATGTCCTCACTTCCCTACCTAGGCCTCTTTTTGGATCCACTACCATCTGCTCCATTGGTGTTTTCTTCTAACTCACAAAGGCCTTTATTGTCTCTATGGTTGGTCCTCATTTCAAATTGCCTTTGCCTCTGCCAGTTCGAGAGACTTTACAAGATGATTGCATTGATCTTAGTATACCTTTCTTGGTCTTTTACCAGCCTCTCATTATCGGCCTTAAATCTCCTCACCTCATCACAGTGATTTTTCAAGGTTTCCATCCAATCTGGGGAGTGATTCCCTTTCCCTTTCCCAACTAATCTCTCTTCTTCATTGGTTATGACTCCATCACTTCCATGTTGGAACCAATCAGAACTATATTCAACCATTCCATTTCTCATCACTGTATATATTTTATGTGTTGTGGTAAAAACACAACCCCCCCATTATTTACTTAGTTTTCACTATGGGGGCCCTTTAATTGAATGGTTGTTCATATTACTATTTGATTTTGAGAGTTTGGATTGCTTCAATGAGTTCGATCTATTCTTATATTCCTATCATAACTTGTTTGATCTCATTTGGACATTTGGTTTGTAAATGGCGCCCAATTGTTGAATGGATATTTTTCCCTGCCTTGGCCTAATGGTATCCATATATTGTATTTTACCTTTTTGTTTTATAGGTTTATTTCTTTATTTTTACTTTTACTTGTAATTTTTTTAATTTTTTAATATTATTTTTATTTTTATCCCTTAAATAGCCGCCGAGGCCAAGTTTTTTATTATATAGTGGCTTTAGTTTCATTATTTAACAAAACCAAGTTTCTTTGGCTTTTGAGCGGTTATAATTCACTGTAAAAAGGGCCCTTTTTGTAAAGCCTTTCATATTATAAAATGGTAATATAACATAGTTGAAGGCTTATAACGAGTGGTTGTAGTTAAATCCTTTATAATACATATCGGGGTCTTGTAGCTTTTACATGTCAAAGATTTTTTGTGTGTCACATTGTTGAAACCTCCTATATATCACTTTATCGATACTCTGATATCCATGTCACTTTGACCTTTGATATATCACTCCATCGATACTCCAATAAACATCCATCGTCGATATCCTAATGTGCCTTCCCCTCCGACTTCCTATATCTGCCAGGCTCAGATATGTCAGACCCGATATGGTATTAATTTTGGTATATAAATATATCGCATATGCTCCATATCGGAGCTCCTGTATGTTAGAAATTCCCAATATAGGAAAATATCTGACATACCTTTTCGTCTATCACATGTCCGCCTACGTCATCAGCTTCAGACCCGATATGGTTATAGAATTGGTTTAATTGTAATATCGGCTCCGCTCATTATATCATGACTTTTGTTTTTGGCCTAGACCCTTTCCTCTGATCTCCGATAAGCTATGGATATGATACACATATAAACCATGGCTTAATTCAAACATTGTGTCCATTACATCGAATGTTTTCCGTAAGACTCTTGTGCGACTGTGTTTAAAAATTTTGATATGCAATTGTTTTGATAGACTCATATATTTTCCACTTGTCATCTTCAGGGGACCATTGTTATATTAATTGAAAAGACATTGATTTTTTATTGGTTTTAGGTGTAAATAGTAGTTGTTGGCATATTATTGTTTCTGCCATTTTTTATGGATAACTCTGGTTTTGTTATTCTGTTTTGATAGAGGGTTTCCGATGAAGGCCAATATTAAAACAAATCGGTCTATTGCCAATGAAAATTCTCCATATAGGCAAAGGGATATTATAATAAAATAAAACTATTGTTTCAGTTGTTCCACGACTATGAATTATTCGAAACAGATAAGAGACAAGTGGGATTATTCTTATTGTTGTGTAGGCTAAATTAAGAAAATTTTCTTAACTCTAACATCGACATTTTTCTAGACCCCAATCAAAAAAATCCTTTTATTCTATTATCTGTGAAATTAACTCAACTGTGGAGAGATTTGGGGAAATTATTTTTATTTCTAAATCATGTATAAATACCCATTGTTGGGTTGAGTTTGAGATGGATTTGAATCTAGGAGAAGAGGCATAATAATTTAGGAGATTTTAGTCTGTTTGTAGAGGTGTTTCAGCGCTCATTTGCACTATTATAGTGGGATTGAAGTCTTCTTTGCAAACAGAGATCGAGTTACTGGCAACAAGGGATTTGCACTACTGTAATCTTTTGAGGTTCTATAACTTGATTCATATTCATAATAAAGTTTATTTCTGTAATTGTTGTATGGCACTATTGTTTGCATCAATTATTGAAATAAATGTTTTAGTTTTCAATCACATTTATGTTGTATGAGTTATTTTTTGGCTTTAGCACTATTGTTAAATGTTAAATGTTAGCCCATTTAAAATTATGATCAAACTACCTCGCACAATTAATCAGAAATGCATCTTGAAAACTAAAAATTGTATAAGAATAAACATTTATTTCTTTAGGTTGGCTATCTATCTAACAGTTTAGAGTTATAGATGTTTTTCTTTTCTACATGGGATTTTATTTGAACTACTTCAGTACTATGACATGAATTTCTCATTCTTATACATATTTTTATTAGGATTTGGAGCTATTTATAGTTAAGTGTATGGTAACTATTTATTAGGCATTTAGCTATTTGAATTTTTTTTAACAAGGATTATATCTCGTGAATTATTTCCTTGGTCTATTTCCTTCACTCCATTCCAATTCCTACATGCTTATTTTCTCGTCTTTTTAGCTTGCTCTCAATTGAGAGAAATACTATTCTTTCCTTAAATTGAGATAGGTCTAGGATAAGTGCATCATAGGTTAAATTTTGCATTGTAATTCTTGTTTTTACATCTTAGAATTCCTCTTCCCAAAGAGGCAAAGTTTAGAGTGGTTTGGCTTAGCCATAAAATCAGCTTAAGGATCATTCTCTTGCATGATCAGCAAGGAGAATCGATATGATGTCTCTTATATATTAGTAATTAAAAGACATACCTTAAGCCAATAGAGAAAGAGAAAAGGTAATTGGACCTAGTCTAACTAGTCGAAACCACCATTTCAACGGAAAAGGAATTGCTTTAAGTTCCTCACTGCGTGGTCTCCCTTAGAATGTTGAAAAGGTCATTTTTCCCCATCAACATTTTTGGCACTAGAAGGAGGACCTTGAGCTAGTTGTTCTGTTTGAATTTTTGTTTTATCATTTTTAACTAATCATGGCTCCTATATGAATTCCTACAATAGGTCATGCTTTTAACTCATTTAAACCTACCAAGGGCATGACCAAGAAGTAGATTGAGTCCTTGTCTAATTTGAAGTTCGACGGTGAGAGTAAATTTTATGCCTTAGATCATCTTTGTGATTTTGTAGACAAAAGCAAATCTTTTAATATTATTTCTGACAATGAGATCTACAGGATTTTTACTCTAACATTCTGAGGAAGAATCCGCAAATCATTCAAATTACTTCCAGGGAAGACTATTCATTCCTGGAACCATTTTATGCAGGTATTTCTTAAAGCACATTAAAATTATAGTTATGATAATTTGTGTTTAGAATTAGATAATATTTTCATGTACGAAAATGAATCTTTAGAATATTTTTCTAATAGATTTTGGTCACTTTGCTATAGATTTCATTTTATGTGATTTACCTTCGGCTGAAGATTTGATTAAACAATTCCCTTCTCTTGTTTCTTCAAATTCTAAAGATATAGAATTAAATAATGAAGAACAAGACATGTCTAATTCATTTATTAGTCTTAAATCAACAAATGATTTTACTGAGCCTGGGCCTAATATTGCAATTAGATCATATCCTTTATTGTTGGAAAGTTGCAACACACATTTTCTTATTTCTGAAATGAATATTTCAAATATAAATACAAAATTTGAAAATGTAATTGAAGCAACTTCTAATGATTTTTGTGATCAGCAAGTAGGCCCAATAGAATATAATCAACAAAAAGATTTAAACAATGAATATGTTAATCTCTCTTCTCTTACGGTGAATACTAAAAATTTAGAACACATTTCTACAACTGAAAGAATTTCATTAAACCAAAATTATGATAATACAGTGAATTGTCAAGATGACTCTTTTCAGTGAACATTATATTCTGGTAGTCATTATTTTCTTTATCGTGATATATTTTTAGATCACATTTCATTAAATAGTAGCCATTTTAATCTATTGGCTGAAAACAATTTTATCGCTAGTTCTGAAAATTCTGAAATTATTGCTCATTCAAATGATAATTCTTTAGTCATCAAAGATGTTTCAAAATCTTCTTCTCTCATATTTTTTTATTGTGTTAGTACAGATCAGTCATTTGATTTCCAAGAGAAGGAGGTAATTTATGATGAATACAGTGATTATGATGACAAATATTTTTATCCTATACAAAGTGCACTAATTTTAAAAACTAATTTCTCTCATGGATATTTACGTGCTATGATTTTATCTCCTATTGTTGAACACAAATTTTACCCTGAACATTTTGATGAGTTAGTTTTGCAGGTTTATAACGCTTTTCATTCTGATTTTCTTTTGGAAACTTTCATCTATAGAATTTTGTTGGAATGCCCTTTTAGTGGCAATTCGATCACTGAACTTAATGATAGGTTCCAAAGTTGCCCTGTAACATTATATTGTAATTTTAATGTCCATAACGATTCGGTTATGTATGCTTTATTTCGATTCTTTTGTTATGTTTTCTTTTCTAATTTTTTATGCGGGCATGTTCAATATCTCAACATTGAACACCCTAGAGATGCATTAATTGAAGACCATGAATATGTTATTCGAAATTTTAATACTGAATATGAAGAAAAATTTCTTTTCCAAATTCACTTGATATTCATTTCATTTCAATTATTTCATTGTCGTGCAAATTTAAATTTTGAGAGTGTTCCCTTACAATCTGCCTTGTTACTTTCTCTTTTGGTTAGTTTTGAATCTCTAACAAATATACATCCATACTTTTATGATCTGATAGATATTTGTTTGGAGACAAATTTCTAAGAGAGATGGTTTTCAAATAAGTCGTTCTTTGTACATACTTTAGTTTTAGATGTATATAATCAATTCATATTTACTTTTGTTATTTCAATTGTGCTTTCATTACTCATTTTTTACTTTTGTGTACATGCAGTAAACAAAGCACTTGAATGATTAAACTAGAAGTTTGATTTTACTTAGTCTTAGTCTGCTTTTTATATTAGGATTAGGAATAGATTAGATTTCTTTTTGTTAATGTTTTATAGATTAAATAAAAAAAATGAGTTTAAACATTTTTAATAAATACATGGAGGAAGATGAAGACCTATGAGGTAAACTTATTATCAAATTCTTCCAGGTATGCAGTTTTATGTTTATTATCATCTGTTTCTATGTTTTTATTTCAATTTGTTATTTTCTGCTTCAGTTTTTCTTTCTTATATTGTGTTGTCTTTTTGCATTTTTTTTATTGAGATTTTGTGAATGAGTCAGTTGTGATAAACATAAATGCTAAATGGAATATTTTTCAAGCCTTACTCAAGGAGATTTCCTTAACTTAAAATTTTTCTTATCATTTTTGTGATATGTTTTAAAGCGAGATTAGAGTAAGGAAATAAATCTATGTTAAGCTCTCAAATGCAATTGTTAATCACAACTCTTCATTGGTTAGTTTTTAATAAACTCATGAATACAAAAACTCATTTTAACAAGACAACATTTTACTTGAAAAATACATAAGAATACCTTAATGCCTTATGTCAAGATATTACTTTTATCTTGTTTGAGTAAGTTTCTACTTGATGAAATTGTTTTCAGTAGTTTGCTTTTATTTTTCAATTGATTGCATTTCTCTTTGTTCCTATTTTTGGATTTGATTTCGTGAAATTTCATTTTGTTTCCCTTTGAAAATCCCCTTGTGTTCTTTTGGTGACATTACCAAATATTTTAGTTGAAGGGCTTTTCTACCCATCTTTGGTCTGATATATGAGAAATCTTTACTCTTATTTAATGAAATTCATTGGTAAAAGGAAGAATATCAAGGTAATTATCAAATTTCTATCTTTCATATTCAAATTTGAAACTCTTATTATATTGTTTTTCTTTATCATTTTGATAATCTCACTTTATAACATAAGAGATAATTATGTTTTTGCAAAAACTTATATTATAAACAACTCATGCTAAAGCAACAAAAAGCAACAAACAAGTTTAGTATTTTTATAATTCTTCTAAGTCATGCCAATCTCTTAAGGAGAAGATTTGTCTCTAGATTTATGATAAAAGTATTAGAGTGTAAATTAAAATTTGCGTAAAATACCTGAAAGATAGGGGGTCTCCTACCATGATCATGGGTCTTGATGGCTATGGCATTATCATATCTAGTTACCAAGCCAGGGAAATAGCTTATAGAAATTCGTTGTGAGACAAGAGGTCTCATCACGAGTCGGCTTGTTCATGACTATCAACACTTGTGAATGGAATTTTCATTATCTGGTCCCCAAGCCAGGACAATGGCTTTCAAAGTTTTAATAAAATAGGTTTCATCTGAAATATTTAAACATAGATGAGACACTGACATTTCCTTTGGGCTAAGAGGTAACCCTGTCGAGGCTATGGACACCTGCTGGCAACAGTGCCTCTACCTATGACAATGGGAGTTCAACTTTTCTTACTAAACACAATTATACATTTTTGTTCTTTAGTTTAAGTTGTCATCAATTAGATAGTTGTTGTAACATGACTCTTATAATCAATATTAGAGATACACAAAATGATAACATTTTGATATCTGTTTTAAGAGATTTCATTGAAAATCTGAATCCTAACACTTCAATTGGTTTGACTTTATTCCTTTTTCCTTAGAGTTTCATCATTTTTCCAGAGATAATTGTTTCTTCCCAGTGTGTCGCCATTGTTGTGGTAAAAACACAACCCCCTCCATCATTCACTTAATTTTCACTATGGGGACCCTTTAATTGAATGGTTGGTCATATTACTATTTGATTTTGAGAGTTTGGATTGCTTCAATGAGTTTGATATGTTCTTATCTTCCTCTCATAACTCATTTGATCTTATTTGGACATTTGGTTTGTAGGTAGTGCCCAATTGTCGATTGGATATTTTTCACTACCTTGGCCCAATGATATGTATATAATGTATTTTACCTTTTTGTTTGGTAGATTTTATTTCTTTATTTTTACTTTTATTTGTAAAACATTAATTTATATTTGTAAATAATATTTTTTAGTTTTATCCCTTAAATAGGCCCCAAGAACAATTTTTTTATTATATAGTGGTTATAGTTTCATTATTTAGCAAAACCAAGTGGTTTTGGCTTTTGAGTGGTTATAATTCACTTATTATTAAAAAGGGTCATTTTTTTAAAGCCTTTCATATTATAAAATGGTCATATAACATAGTTGAAGGCTTATAACGAGTGGTTGTAGTTTAATCCTTTGTAATACATATCGGGGCCCAGTAGCTTTTACATATCGGATATTTTTTGTGTGTCACATTGTTAAAACCTCCCATCGATACTCTGATATCCATGCCGCTACAACCTCCTATATTTCACTTCATTGATACTCCAATAAACATCCATCGTCGATATCCTAATGCACCTTCCCCTCCGAATTTTGATATCTGTCAGGCTCTGATATTTCAGACCCACTATGGTATTAATTTTGGTCTATAAAGATATCGCATCCGCTCCATATTGGAGCTCCCGTATGTAACCATGTTATAAATTCTCGATATCGGAAAATATCTAACATACCTTTCCACCTGTAAATTGTATGCCTACGTCATCGCTTCTGGACCCGATATGGTTATAGAATTGGTTTAATATTAATATCGGCTCCACTCATTATATCATGACTTTTGTTTTTGGCCCTATTAGCCTTGTTGGAATTTGGCCCAAAAAATGGATCGAAAACACTCCTAAAGTCTTCAAGAGTTAATTAAGATCATCCCAAGATCAAAACAATCATATGCCAAAAGCCCTTAAAAGGGCGGAAATACGCTATCGAGAGGCTAAAATACTCCAAAACAGTGAAAAAACAGAGTATTGCAGGCGCCAACAGAGCAACACACAGCTGCCGTTATATCTAGCCAATCAATGCTCCAGATCTAACCGGCTAAATCGCAATCGGCCAAGATGAAGGGGTAGTTAATCGGCGAGTCACATCGGCAGTCACAGCGGTGGAGAGCATAATCTATAAAGCCCCAGTGTTGAGCGATCAACGATTGCGATTGGATCGCATCACTACATCGCAGCAGAACATTACCAAGGGTCAGGGGGCCCACATCACATCGCAGGTTCGCAATTGACAGGAACATACGTCGTGTTATATGAAGACCATTGGCTGGAGCAATATGCGATTGCGATCAGATCGCATCGGAATATTGCAAAGGAGCACGGCTTCTATATAGGTGGTAACACCAATTACGATGAGTCCCAGACCCAAAAGGGTTTGGGAATGAAATCCATAAGATTTGAAGTCCAGAAGGAGGCCAATTTTCATGTATTTCCTGTGTTTTTAAGTATTTCAAAATACAAGGAGAACAAAGGGACCAGGCCAACTACGATAGACAACAATGACCCAGGGGGCGGAATCGATGAGAGAATAGGCCATGTTTAAGGAATTTTGAGGTCCGAAAAGAACAAAGAAGGGCAAGATTTACACAGTTGCAGCGTTTTATGTATGAAATAGAAAACATTCATGGGTATCATTTGAAAGGGACTGTTGTAGGGATTTCATAGGCCCGATAGCCACTCCATTTGCAAGATCAGGTGGCCAACCATCCTTAGAAGCATTATGCAGAAATGTTTACATGCCATAAGAGGGATTTGGTTGGGATACAATGGCCAGCGGATAAATCTCGGAAAGGGAAAGAGAGGGGCCATAGCATGCTACAACCCGAATCAAACGAGATCATGGAGCATCGACAGTCCAACCAGCACAACAACCATCTTAGCAAACATTATGGGGCATCTTTAGCATGAGAGAGCTCCTAGGCATCACAGCAAGTTGCCCAAAGTATATGAATATGGTTAGTCTTCTGTCAGAAGAAGAAACCTATGAATCATGCTGCCTATTGAGGGAATCAAATGGTTAAACAAGATAGAGGGATAGATTAAGAGACCTGAAGCCTCAAAAGGCTCAAGACCATTGTAAACAAGCTATAAATAGCTGAAAACAAGATGAAATAAGGGTTCAACTTTTGGAGATTATTCCCCCCCTGTTCCTTCAAGCTTCTCATCTGCATTCTTTAGTAATACAAGCTTCTTTTGTTGTTACATGTTCAATGTCCATTTCTCTTCTATTCTATGCTTGCACTTAATAATTTGTTCAAGTTTTTTTTGTGCTTAAGGCCAAATAACTGTCATCTTATCTTTGCTTTGATATATTAGATTTGCAAGCTTCTTTGCTACCTGTCGTTAGCCATTTATATGTGTTATTATATATGCATCTGCCAGTATAGTCAGTAAGTTCATTTGTTGCTTGTAGCTAGCCATTCATATATGTTCATGTATGCAATCTACTAGTACTGTCAGTATTCTCCATCTATCCATTAAATCTACAAACTATTGAGCATTTGTGGTCTAAAGCCTTGTGTTATTAGGGGTGTTCATGCATGCCTTGAGTGAGAATAGAGCTGAAATGGTTATCTAACTTGATCCAAACCATCATTTATTCCAATAGTTCGGAGAACAATATTGAAGATTACATGTTACCAGGCATATTAGATCTACAACCTAGGAGAGTTTCCTGGAGTGATAACATAATTGGCGTCGTTACCAGGGAGAGGAAACTGAAGCTCAGCTTCCCTAGGAAATGACACAGACCCAACTTTGATGATAGACAAATTTTGGGCACATTTTTGGTTGTAATCATCTATCTGGTGACCCTACAGGAGGCCGAACCTCTTGGCGACTCCACTCCAGAGTTCTGGCTCAGTTTGTGAGGCACACTCGGAGAAATCCTCAAAAATCGCAAGTTGATCCAATACCTGACCCTGGAAAGACCTTCAAAGAAAGAAAGACATTGCAGAAAGGAGCATCAGGTTCAGGTAAACCTAAACAATGTTCTATATCTCTTCAAGAAAATCTTGCAATAGAACAAATACATGTTGAGAGTACAGATTCTAATACTAGCAGTGAAGAAAAAACTCAGAAATTCATAAAGCTCCTTATTCTTTAATTCTCCTTTTGTTGAAAGCCCAAAGGAAACCTCGCCTCCTATTCAGCATACTCCTTTAGTCTCATCAGTCACTTCTCAGCCCTCTGTCATTCAGACTTCCAATACCCTTTTAGCCACCACAGCTATGGCAGGTCTGCAAGCACCTACTAGAATGGAAATAATCATAGCTGCTAGGTACGGACCTCTAATACTGCCTGCTCCTTTGAATGTTATGCCTACTGGAGAATACCAGAAGTATATGCCTAAGTTCACCAAGACTAAAGGTGTTACCGCTGAAGAACATCGTGAGTCATTTTATAGCTATGCTGATAATCTAGACATTAGTGAAGATGATGTGTGGATGAGAGTTTTTATCCAAAGCCTAGATGGGGAGGCTAGAAAATGGTTCAGAGAACTAGCCCCAAGATATATAGCAGATATTGAAGCCTTAGATGATGCATTCCTAAAACATTGGGGGGATAAGAAGGATCTCCTCTACTACCACACTGAGTTTGGGAACTTGAAGAGAGAAAATGGTGAACTGTTATCCGATTTTAATAAGATATTTAACCGCATGTACAGCAAGATACCAGTTGAAGTAAAGCCCACTACTACCTCGGCTAAACTCACCTATGCTAATTCTTTTGACTCTGCCTTCTGCCTACTCTTGAGATAGAGGCGATGTGCTACTTTGGCTGACATGCAGGATGCAGCCTTGGAAGTAGAATCAAATATCATGGCTGTAGAGAAGCTCAAGGGGAATGTTGATAGAAGAAGACAAAAGGGCAAGTCTTCATCACCCTCTGACCCTAAGATAGATAAAATGACCAAAATGATCGAGTAATTAACCTCTAAAATCTCCAAATTAAAGCTTGAGTAGTAGCCAGGGAAAGGAAGAATGCCTAATACCTTTTCCCATATAAATCCAAACCCAAATCCATATAGAAGAAATAATGAGCAGTTGCAGATTTTGCAATGAAACAAAGATGCAAATGAAGACCAAAGGGTGAAAGCTCCTTTTCAAAGTGCAGTTATGGAAGAAGAGAAGTTTGAAGAAGATGATGAGATCCATTGTCTGGAAGACAAGGGCAATGCTTCCTTTCTGACCTCAGCTGCCTATGAAAAGTCATTATGTAATGGCCAAATCAGCCAAGAATGGGATGATGAAGCTATCCTACAAACTGCAGATCAGCGCAAATATAATTTGTGGTCAAAGATGAATAATGCCAAGGAAACTCATGTTTAAAGAACTGCTTCCCCTGCAGTACAACAAGCTAATAAGAAAAAACAACCGGCAGTTTATCCCATCACCCTCAAAGCTCCAACTCATGAGGTAAGAGGCCTTGAAAATTCTCCTTCCCCTTTTAGTTTTCAATCAGAAATTTAGAAGCTAAGAATACCTATGCCTCTAATTGACTTAGTGAAAAATGAGTCCTTCAAAAGATCCATCCTCGAGGCTCTTGATCCTAAAGCCATCCAAGCCTCCATTGATTGTGTAAATCTACAAGATGACAAGCCAGCTATTATTCTCAGCCCAATGGTTGAAAATGGTGAGGACAGCTCCCCATCATTCTATGTCTCTCTAACTATTCATGATAAAATCCTTCACAACTACCTTTTGGAAACTAGATCCAGCCATAACCTAATGCTCAAGGCTATTATGGATGAGCTGGGTCTAGACATTACCAAGCCTTATCACAACCTATTCTCTTTTGACTCTAGAAAAGTGAAATGTCTAGGATTAATCAAGGACCTACCCATCACTTTGTCTCAGTTGCCCATGAAAAGTATGATGATGGATATTGTGGTAGCAGATGTACCACCCAAGTTTGGCATGTTACTTTCCAGAGGTTGGATCAAGAGACTAGGTGGATCATTACAAAATGATTTGTCCTATGCTATTGTCCCAGTTTTCGGAGGTGAAAGCAAGAGATTATACAGAGAGGCGCAGTTGGATTATATCATCAGTGATGAGAAGAACCCTAAGGATCATCCCATATATGCTATGGATACTGATTTTAGAGCATGTATTCTTCATATTGAAGAATCTCATTTGACCTCCACGCAACTCAAGAAACCAGTTTGCCAGATCGCAGAGGATGGAAACCCACAGATTTGGGATATGTTCTTTGATGGGGCTTGCTCTAAAGAAGCTGCAGGGGCAGGTGTAGTCCTTGTGTCCCCAACACAGGAATACATTCATTTGCCTTTCAAATTAACCTTTCAAGTCACAAACAACATAGCAGAGTATGAAGCTTTGATTCTGGGCTTAAGCGTTGCTAAAGAAATGGGTATCAAAGGCCTGCAAGTGTTTGGAGATGCAAACCTCATCATTCAGAAGGTAAATTAAACGTTCCAAGCAAAGCATCCAAGGCTGAAAGCATACAGGGATGAGGTATGGAGGCTCAAATATTCTTTCAAAGATTTTAGCATTTCTTATATTCCAAGAATGAAGAACCAGCTTGCCAACTCCCGTGTTGTCTCTGCTAGCACGTGTGTTCCTCCTTTGCCTCCTAAATTGACATATGAAGTTCAAGTAAAATACAGACTGTCCCTACCAGACAATGTCAAATATTGGAGAGTTTTTGAAGATGATGGAGAAATCAACAGTTTTTTACAAGTCATTGAGGTATTTACTGAAATGCACATCGACCAAGAAAATGAAAACATGGAAGAATTCAGCCAGTCCAAGCTAAAAAGTGAAATTGGTCGAGAAAGCATCGTCCAGCTGCCCGATAATCACATACCAAAGGGATTGGTGCCTCTAGAGAATCTTTTCGATCATAATGACATGCCCTACAAGCCAGCCAAAACAGAGAATGAGTCTGTTGATTGTAAACATAATATAGGGAGCCCAGCCCATCCGAAATTCATCAACCTATCTACTCATTTTTCTTCTGCCCAAAATTCCGAGTATTGAAACCTCATGAAGAAATTCACTAATATTTTTTCCTGGGAATACAACGATCTTAAAACCTATGACCCAGACATTATTCAGCATAGGATCCCACTGGAAAAGAACACCACCCCTTTTAAGCAGAAATTAAGACTTGTCAGCCCTCTCTTATTGCCTTTGATCGAGAAAGAAATCAAGAAGTTGTTGGATGAAAAAATCATAATTCCACTAAGGTATTTGAAGTGGATAGCCAAACTTATGGTGGTAAGGAAGAAAAATGGAGAAATCAGGCTTTGCGTCAACTTCATAAATATGAACAAGTGCTCTAAGAAAGATAACTATCCCCTACCCAAGATGGAACACTTGTTGCAAAAAGTTTCAGGGGCTAGAGTCATGTCTTTCTTAGATGGATTTTCAGGCAATCAGATTGTTGTACATCCTGAAGATCAGGAAAAGACTACCTTCACTACTCCTTGGGGTAGTTTCATGTAATCCAAGATGCCTTTCGAACTAATGAATGTTGGGGCTACATTTCAGAGGGCCATCGACATAGCCTTCATGGGAGAGAAGGACAAGTTTGTCCTTATTTATCTTGATGACATAACAGTCTTCTCCAACAGCCACAAAGAACATTTAAAGCATTTGAAGAAGGTCTTCCTAAAGTGCAGATGGTTCGGAATCTCAGTAAACCCAAAGAAGTCACAGTTTTCTCTAGAAGAAGGCAAACTTTTGGGACATATTGTTTCAGCTGAAGGTGTGAAGATTGATCCAACAAGGGTTCAAGCCATTCAGACACTGTCCATCCAAGGTCGAAAAGGGGCATCCAATCCTTCCTGGGTAAGATCAACTTTGTAAGGAGGTTCATTCCAAACTTTGCAGAGTTAGTAAAGCACATCACTTCCATACTAAAGAAAGGATCGGAGATAAAATGGACAACTGCTTCAAGAAGCTCTTTTGAAGCCATCAAGCAAGCTATCACAGAAGCTCCCACTCTAGTAAGCCCAGATTACACTAAGGAGTTTTGTATCTTCTCTTTTGCCTCTTATCATACACTGGCAGCAGTTTTGTTGCAGAAAAATGATGAAGGCATAGAGCACCCGGTGGCCTTTTTCAGCAAAACTCTAAGGGATGCTGAACTAAGGTATGACCTTATTGAGAAGCAAGCTTATGCTCTCATAAAATCATTGAAAGCATTTAGGATTTATATTTTTCATTCCAAAGTAATTGCATATGTGCCCTCAACCTCAGTGAAAGATGTCTTAACTCAACCAGATATTGATGGAAAGAGGGCAAAATGGATTGCAAAATTCATAGAATTTGACAGGTGAAGCCCACTAAGCTTGTCAAAGGCCAAGGCTTGGCTAAGCTCATGGTTGAAGAAAATTTTAGCTTGTTAGACATAAATTGCATGGGTCTAAATTCATATGATGAGCAAACAAAGGGAGCATCAGAAGAGCAAAAGCAGAATCAGTCCTTGGTTGAAAATCTAGCCACATGTGAATGGTATTCCAGCATAGTTCATTTCTTGCGGAAGCTGAAAGTTCCTCCAGGGCTTAGTTCAAGTCAAGCTCATACTACTAGACTCAGATCAACCAAATTCTACATTGAAAAAAATCTGCTTTATTGGAAAGACCCATCAAGAATCCTCTTGAGGTGCCTAGATAAAGAACAATCTGTAGAGGTCATACACCAGTTCCATTATAGCATCTATGGTGGGCATCTTTATTGGAAAACCACAACTCACAAAATCTTAAGGGCTGGGTATTATTGGCCTACGTTATTCTCTGATGTGTTTTCTTTTGTAAAAGCTTGTGACAAGTGCCAGAGGTTTGCAGGAAGACAGCAGCTAAAATCTCTACCTTTGAAGCCAATACATGTCAATGGTCCCTTCCAACAGTGGGGCTTGGACTTTATAAGTGAGATTAACCCACATTCCAGTGGCCAACACAAATGGATCTTAGTAGCCACTGATTATTTCACCAAGTGGATTGAGGCTATACCCACTAAGAGTGCCAATCATCAAGTTGTCATAAAGTTCTTGGATGAGAATATTTTCACTAGATTTGTTGCCCAACCAAACTAGTCACTGATAATGCAGCATCTTTTAAGGAAAAAGAATTGATGGACATGACTGAATCCATGGGAATTCAAGTGGTGCATTATACCTCATATTATCCTCAAGAAAATGGCCTTGCAGAATCATCTAACAAGAGTCTAGTAAGGATAATCAAAAAACTGTTAGAAGACAAACAAAAGAGCTATGATTCCAAGTTGAATTTTGCACTATGGGCTGACAGAGTTTCCATGAAAAATTCCATAGGGAATTCTCCATTTAAACTGGTTTATGGCGCTGATGTTGTTTTCCCTATCCAGCTGATCCTCCCTGTGGCTAAGTTCTTGCAAGATGAAGAAAATGACATGGTAAGAAGAATGAATAACCTGGTTGAACTACAACATATCATAGAACAGTTGATTGAGAAGTCAAAGGCTCATCAAAAGAAAATAAAATAAACCTTTGACAGGAAGGCAAAAGTGGACAATTTACAAGTCGGTGATTGGGTGCTCAAATGGGATGCATTGAAGGAAAAGAAAGGTAACCATGGCAAGTTTGACTCCTTATGGACAGGTCCTTTTGTCATCGCTCAAGTTTAGCACAACAATACATTCATCCTGCACAATCTGGAAGGAGGAGACACTTTTGGTAGCCCGATAAATGGGCGGTTCCTGAAACTCTATTTCATTTAATGCCTTAAAACCATATTATTTTACATACGTTTTTCTTTCATTTTTTATGTTTATGCTAAAAAGAATCCATGCCCAATGGAACACTAGGGGGGAGATTTAATTTTGTTTTACAGGAAAGGCATTGCTCTATGATTCTTGAAACCTCACAGGGAGGATTTCATTCCCAGAAGGAGCTAGTGTTAGCCTTGTTGGCATTTGGACCAAAAAATGGATCCAAAACACTCCTGAAGTCTTCAAGAGTTGATTAAGATCATCCCAAGATCGAAATAATCATATGCCAAAAGCCCTTAGAAGGGAAGAAATACGCTATCGGGAAGCTAAAATACTCCACAACATTGAAAAAACAAAGTATTGCGGGCGCAAACAGAGCAACGCACAACTGTCATTAGATCTGGCCGATCAATGGCCCAAATATAACTGGCTAAATCACAATCGGGCGAAGGGACAGTTAATCGGAAAGTCACATCGGCAGTCGCCGTGGTGGAGAGCATAATCTATAAAGCCCCGGTGTTGAGCGATCAGCGATTACGATTGGATCGCATCGCTACATCGCAGCGAAACATTACCAAGGGTCGGGGGGGCACATCACATCACAGGTTCGCAATCGGCAGGAACATATGCCATGTTATATGAAGACCGTTGGTTGGAGCGATATGCGATTGTGATCAAATCGCATCACAAGATCACATCGAAATATTGTGAAGGAGTAGAGCCTCTATACAGGTGGTAACGTCGATTGCGATGAGTCCCGGACCCGAAAGGGTTCGGGAATGAAATCCATAAGATTTGAAGTCCGAAGGGAGGCCAATTTTCATGTATTTCCCGTGTTTTTAAGTATTTCAAAATACAAGGGGAACAAAGGGACCAGGTCGGCTGCGATAGACGATAGCGACCTAGGGGGTGGAACCGATGAGAGAATAGGCCATGTTTAAGAAATTTTGAGGTCCAAAAAGAACAAAGAAGGGCTGGATTTACACAGTTGTAGCGTTTTATGTATGAAATAGAAAACATTCATGGTTATCATTTGAAAGGGACTGTTGCAGAGATTTCATAGGCCTGATAGCCACTCCATTTGCAAGATCAGGTGGCCAACCATCCTTAGAAGCGTTGTGCAAAAATGTTTACATGCCAGAAGAGGGATTCAACCGGGATACAGCAGCTGGCAGATAGATCCCGAAAAGGGAAAGAGAGGGACCACAGCACGCTACAACCCGAATCAAACGAGATCATGGAGCATCGACGGTCCGGCCAGCGCAACAGCCATCTTAGCAAACATTATGGGGCATCTCTAGCACGAGAGAGCTCCCAGGCATCATAGCAAGTTGCCCAAAATATCTGAATATGGTTAGTCTTCTGTCAGAAGAAGAAACCTATGAATCATGCTGCCTATTGAGGGAATCAAATGGTTAAACAAGACAGAGGGATAGATTAAGACACCTGAAGCCTCAAAAGGCTCAGGACCATTATAAACGAGCTATAAATAGCTGAAAACAACATGAAATAAGGGTTCAATTTTTGGATATTATTCCTCCTCTGTTCCTTCAAGATTTTCATTTGCATTCTTTAGTAATACAAGCTTCTTTTGTTGTTATATGTTCAATGTCCATTTCTCTTATGTTCTATGCTTGCACTTGAATAATTTGTTCAAGTTTTCTTTGTGTTTAAGGCCAGATAACTGTCATCTTATCTCTACTTTGATATATTAGATTTGCAAGTTTCTTTGCTGCCTATAGCTAGCCATTTATATGTGTTATTATATATGCATCTGCTAGTATAGTCAGTAAGTTCATTTGCTGCCTGTAGCTAACCATTCATATATGTTCATGTATGCAATCTGCTGGTACTGTCAGTATTCTCCATCTATCCATTAAATCTACAAACTATTGAGCATTTGTGGTCTAAAGCCTTGTGTTATTGGGGGTGTTCATGCATGTCTTGAGTGAGAATAGAGCTAAAATGGTTATCTAACTTGATCCAAACCATCATTTATTCCAATAGTTTAGAGAACAATATTGAATATTACATGTTACTAGGCATCTCCGATCTACAACCTAGGAGAGTTTCCTGGAGTGATAACAGGCCCAAACCCTTTCATCTAATCTCCGATAAGCTATGGATCTGATACACATATGAACCATGGCTTAATTTAAACATCACGTCCATTACATCGGATGTTTACCATAAGATTGTTGTGTGACTATGTTTAAAACTTATGATATGCAATTGTTCTAATAGACTCCTATGCTTTCCACTTGTCATATGTCAAGGGGCCATTGTTATATTAATTTAAAAGCCATTGATTTCTTATTGGTTTTGGGTGTAAATAGTATTTGTTTGCATATTAATGTTTCTTCCATTTTTTATGACTAACTCTAATTTTGTTATTCTATTTTGACAAAGGGTTTCCGATTAAGGCCAATATTAAAACAAATTTGGTTTATTGCCAATGAAAATTATCCAGGCATGAAAAGGGATATTATAATAAAAGAAAATTGTTGTTTTAGTTGTTTCATGACTACGAATTCTTCGAAACATACTGGAGACAAGCGGGATTATTCTTATCGTTGCGTAAGCTAAATTAAGAAAATTTTCTTAACTCTACCATCGGCATTTTTCTAGAACCTAAGCAAAGCAATCTTTATGTTTTATTGTCTTTGAAATTAACTCGATTGTGGAGGGATTTGAGGAAATTGTTTTTATTTCTAAATCATGTATAAATACCCATTATTGGGCTAAGTTTGAGATGAATTCAAATTCAGGAGAAGAGGTGGAATAATTTAGGAGCTTTCAGTCTATTTGTAGAGGAGTTTCAACGCTCATTTGCACTATTGTAGTGGGATTGAAGTCTTCTTTGCAGACAAAGATCGAGTTACTAGAAGCGAAGGATTTGCACTACTATAATCTTTTGAGGTTCTGTAACTTGATTCATATTCATAATAAAGTTTATTTCTGTAATTATTGTATGGCACTATTGTTTGCATCGATTCTTAAAATAAATGTTTTCAGTTTTCAATTACATGTATGTTGTATGAGTTAATTACTAGCTTTAACACTATTGTTAAATGTTAATTGTTAGCCCATTTAAAATTTGATCAAGCTATCTTGTAGGATTAATCAGAAATGCATCTTGAAAACTGGAAATTGTATAAGAACAAAATTTTATTTTCTTTAGGTTGGCTAATTATCTAACAATTTGAAGTTATAGATGTCCTGCTTTTCTACATGTCATTTTATTATAACTATTTCAATATTATGGGATGAATATTTCGTTTCTTATGCATATGTTTATTAGGAGTTGGATTTATTTACAGTTAAGTGTTTGGTAATTATTTTTTAGGCATTTATTTGTTTATATTTGCTTTAACAAGGATTATATGTTGCAAACTATTTCCCTAAACTATTTCCTTTATCTCATTTCAATTCTAACATGCTTCTTTTCTCATCCTTTTAGCTTTCTCTTGATCGAGAGAAAGACTACACTTTCTTTCAATCGAGATAGGCCTAGGATAAGTGCATTTTAGGTTAAACTTCGAATTTATATTTAATTATACATTTCTAGAATTCCTCTTATCATAGATGCAAAATTTAGTTGTGGGTTGGCAAACCACAAAGTCAACTTAAGGATCATTCTCTTGCCTAATCAACAAGGAGAATCGATGTGATGTATCTTCTCTATTGGTAGATGAAAGTCATACTTTAAGCCATTAGAGATAGAGAGAAGGTAATTAGACCTAGTCTAATCAGTCAGAACCACCATTTCAATGGAAAAGGAATTGCTTTAAGTTCAAGATCGAGTGGTCTCCCTTAGAATGTTGAAAAGGTCATTTTTCCTGATCAACACTATGTTATGTTGCTTTTGATTTGTTGTCAATCATACACATTGTTAGACATTTTAAAACAACATTTAAAAACAAAATAAGGATCATGAGCTTGCATTCATGGATTTGTCATGGGGGGTTCCTAGGGTAAGAAAACAACCATGTTAACTTATTATCCATTTAAAAATCATATGCAACAGTCATTCAATCGTGAAATTGTTACATAATTAATAATAGAAACGAATTCATAGTAGTAATCCTGCTCCCATCAAGTTGTTAGTCATCCGCTAACTTATATTTAGCACAATTTTATTAACAAGAAGCAGGCACAAACCAGACTAACTTGGTACTCTATAATTACTTACTAAAAATTCTCTCTTACCCATGACAAAGCCTATCCAATCCAAGCAATGAACCTAGATGCTCTGATACCACTTTCTAATGTACCTGCCCCCTACGTTTCACATTGAGGAATGGAATAATAAGATTATCATATATATATTTCTCTCACTGTCAAATGAGGTGTGGCTCTGGGACCCTATTGAGGCCTCGACCCTTAACTTGATACTCCCCCCCAGAAACTGGTCGTATGGTTGATGTCATGTTTCTGGTACACTCAGAACGTATTGAGCTTTCAATTTGAGGTTCCCTCCCGGAATCCAATATGCCCGGCAGATGTGTCATGTCTCTACTACAATTTCCAACTCTCCCGCTAATGGTCTGTCATGCACTGTGTGTCCAACCACCCATCCTTCATCCATCCTGATACCTAGATCTCCCAATATTTCTTCTACAATGGTTACAATCTTCCAGTTTTCCATGGTGCCACGTAATCCTCCACGTGCTACCCATAGGTGTCCCTGTGGCCCCATAACTCTGATGTGTCTGTGACTCCCCAGGACATTCAACCATCCATATTTATAGGGTTTCCAACCTTCGAGGTCTAACCATTGCCCATGTGACATCATGTCGAAGTCACCCAACCATGTGTCGACCTATGATAGGTCCATGTGTCCCCCATATGTGGCTCTTATGGTCACCCAAGACTCCCGAACATCTTCCCATGTACCCCTCATGACATCATATTGATGCCATCTCCACTATGACGATGGAATGCCATGTGTTTTGGCTACAAAGATAAAAGGATCCCTCAGCGGCTGAGCTAGCACTAGGCCTCACCTATTGAACAGTAACCCTCAAACTCAGAACCCTTTAAGACATCATTCGCACAACTCCTCGAGGTTTAGACCATCTAGGCTTCAGACTCTATGTCCTTTCTGCCCCATCCTTCTAACCAATCACATGAGAGGAATCTGGTTCCAGCAATCAGAAGCCTCCCTTGATTAGGGTTTTGACCATTCAAAGGATAAGGTGAGACAAACTTATCTTATAATTTCAGGGCCTCACTCCTTTGTGCCACAACAAGGTTATCCTTCTCATTCCCTCCATGACTCGATCAAAGGATCTCGACTCTACATCACATAGTGCCTTAGATGGAGAGCTCGACAGCCTTCCTAGATACAAGCTCTGTCATCGCTCAGGCATCTTCGAATTAACCTTGTCGACTATGGCTCTTTCTCAAGAATCTAGTCCACTCCCATACATGCTTCATGGTTTTATAATAGTGCCCTTGGTTGTCTAGGGTGATTTATGATGTCATCACTCTTAAGCTTGATTGATAAATTCTCTAGCAAGTGTCTAGCCCATGAGTCTTCCCTTCCCACAGGGAGGGGATGCCACCCTAGGCAGCCTAGGCGCTCTAGCATGGTTTACCTACTTGGCGCAAACTTCTGAGAGGTTCCCACCTCTCCTGCCACACACTAAGGGTACCAGACCCTATGTTGGGCCTGCAAATAGCTTCATGTTGATACACAGATCCATCAAGTGCCTTGGTAGCCACTCTAAGATGCCACCAACAGTTATCCAGGCTGCTAAAAATGCAAGGTTGAAGGACATTCAGGTAAAGTTGGCGACTCAACTGATACCACATAAAAACTCCCTTTGACATTAATGTGGTGCTTTCCATGAAACACAAGAACTTGTAACTTAATCAAAAAGGAAACACAAATGAATACAGACCCTACTATATAGAGGGTCTTCCATGTAATCTTCATATTAATAAAAAGGGCTTTATAGACCATTATTCTTCAAGTATTAACCCAAGCCCTCTTGGCTTAGTCGTGATATGTAACAAGTTTTATCTCTTTGCTTATAATTTATTTACGTGTTTCTTCACAATACTAAACATGAATATAAATCTAGACTCAGCACAACATTGTGACTTTGTATTTATTGTCATGTGGTTTATTATGCCTCTTATGTATCAAATCTTTTGTGCCTTCCATTAGCAATCGCAAGGCACATTTTTATTTCAGATTTCACAAACGTGCATCTATACATTTAGCACATATTATATATAAATCACATTAACATATCCCCATGGGGATGTAGCACATAAGCAAGTAAAATCAACACAATACAATCCCTAAATCCAGAACCATTATCCACAACACAACAACATGATTCATCAGAAGACAACCAGCATACACAAATACTTGTCTTTGAATGTGCAGGGAAATTGATTCTAAGATAAGGGCTCTCCACCCAACTATAGACAGTTGTAGCCACAATTACTTGCATCTATCACCCTCGAGCTAAATTCCAAAATCTGGGAGGTTACTTGCTTCAGGAACTATCAAACCAACTGCCACTGATATGGGACTCAAAAGGACTTCCTTCCTCAATCCCACCAACTGAAAGATACTTGCTTGGTTGACACGAGGAGTCTAGAGGTGCCCAGCCTCACCCCCAAGTTCTCACACAGTGATTCACCCCCTTCTAGTAATTCCAAAATCCATTGTACCATTGGAGCAATAACCACAAGTATTCATTCTTGTCTTCCTCATCTTCTACTTTAGGATGGTCTCTATCCAAGATGTTACAAGGCTCCAAAGTTTTCTATCTCAACCCACAGCCTCCACGGGATCCAAGTTATTACAGAGCTCTAGAGATTCCATCCCAACCCACAACCTTTAGGGAACCAATTTGTTACAGGGCTCTAGAGCCCTCTGTCTCAACCCACAGCCTCCAGGGACCCAAGTTGTTATAGGGATCTAGGGATTCTATCTCACCCACATGATACATCCTCCAGGTACCCTAAGTTATTATAAGGCTTTAGAGACTAGCCACTCAACCCACATCCTCTAGGGATCAAGAGTCAATCCCCTTCTCTTCTCTTCTGCGCTGCTTGCTGAAAGCTCTTTCTAAACCTTTTTTTCTTGATGCCTCTCTTTGTCTTTATTTGTCTTTCCTCCTTCTTGTTTATATGTGTCCCCTCTCTCTTTCACATCCAAAATTTTCTTGGCCTCCTCCTTGACCACCATTATTGTTGCATCCTTGTTGGCCTGCAGCACGCATTCTCTCCATAAAATTCTTATCCTTTCTTTCTTGTAGTTGCTTCTCAATCAACATGGGATTGCATACTTCCTCTTGTAGTTCATTTAATTTCGCAAGCTCCTTCATCAATTCTTGCACTAGTCAACCTTTAATGGTTGTTTTGCATTTCAGGTTTCTTATTTGCACAAGAAACCACAACGTCCCAAGCGAGTGACCTTTGTCCTGGCTCTAGAAGCTTTGTCCCTTGACTCATCCCCTGTTTTTTTTTCTTTATTTCAATTGTTGCAAAATATTTTACAATATATTTACAATGTAGCATGTACAAGGACTTTGGGTGGGGTTGTCACATGGCTAGTGAAAAATCTAACCATCCTTCCTTTTGCTAGGTTCTTAATATCTAGAATTAGGGTTCAAGTTTAGTTTAGGGTTTTAAAACCTTCTTAGAATGTCCACGATATTCTAGAGTTATCTTGAATTCATGCAAAATAGTAATTCACCATATTCACTTAAGGTGGGCTAACATGGTCGCTACTTGGACATGTACATAATATTTGCACTGTTGCCTTGACATGGCCTAAAACTACTCATACAAACTCCATTTTAGGTGAACTATAGTTGGTTGGCAATATCTAAATGAGAAGAACAATTTATATTAAATATTATGAATGCCAATGGTAATCCTAAGAGATTTCAAGTCAAAATCACTATTTAGGATCTAAAAACATATAAAAAGTTGATGTTTCAAAGTATGATGAAATCAAGACCACCTTTGAGATATTAGGATCCCAATATCCCTAATCTATAGCATCAATAAATTCATATGATACTTATCATTGCATATTATCGCCACAACTCAATAGGAGGAATTCATGGTTGCCAAATCTGTTTTAAGAAAACTATTTTCTCTCTTATAACTCTGCGAATATTCTCCTTCCATAATTTGATAGGTAGGAAAGGTAACTTTTCTTTAAGTGAGTTGAAACATGACAACCATGATTTTAAAGAATGTCAAGGTAGATTTACCCATGAACGAAGGTTCACCATTCCTAATGTTCAACCTATGGTTATGAATATTAAATAAGAAACATATTGTACACCCTTGTTCTCATGGTAAGAACAAGGATAACCAAGAAATGAACCCAATAAGGCCTCATCCACTATCTGACAGACCTTTTAGTACATTACTTTGCATTAGGATAGTTGTGAAGGATTCAAATATTATACCAATGATAGTGTTCTAGGAAATTAAATTGGTTTGAAAAAACTAGATATTAAGCTATATATGTGAAGATTTTTAAAAAAAATCATACAATCTACCATTAAAATTTGGAAATCTTAGCAAATATTACCAATATGAACACATTTCATGTAAAAAATAAGTGAATTTTTAAAGAGAAAATGGGACAATTAGAGAATATATTTTTTGAAATAAAAAAACTCAAAAATTACCAATTGTTGAAAATTCACCACTAAAAAAAATACCTTGCAAGTTTACATGAAAGTGGCTTATCAAATCCTTTTATGAATACTCCAAAATGGTGTTAGCTACTAGGACCAGATTTATCTCCACCCACATCTTAACTTGCTTCATCTTGATACACTGAGGTTAGTTGCAATAATATTTAAAGACAGGTTTAGTACTCACCTCAAAAATAAGATATGTTGTGGCTATAATCTAGAATCTTAGTTCTAGCCTTCTTTTGCTCCCTAGCGACTTCAAAAGAATGTACAGAATGCTATAAATGTATGTGAGTGATGCCTTTTAAGTTGGAGAATAGAAACAATGCACCCATCTCACAATGGGATAGAAAATGTGAACCAACTGCTTAAGCCTCATTACACCCTTTACTAATTCTAAAATTCTTGGGTTCTATTACTTTGAGTGGGTGGTTTAGTTTCATATTCCGAGCGTGACACTTAATCCACATAATTGATTCTGAATAAGGTGAATGTGAATGTGACAATTACTCCAACATGTACTATATAAAACAATTGAAAAATAATAATGATGATGATGATTAAAACATTTTAATTAGTTTCATTACTCTATATTTTCTTCCTTTTTCAAATATATTTTTCTATCAATTTTGTTTTAAATTCAACAAAAATTTATTGAAATTACAAATTTAAGTTATGGAATCTATAAAATCCAAATTTCCGATTACAAACATTTTTCAAGTTTTACAATCTAAAAATAATTTACACTTCAAAACATTAATGCCTCTTAACACTTATTATATCGCTGATTAAAATATATATTTTAAATCCATTTTAACCATGAATAAATAAAAAATGAAAACTCTAACCGTAGAAATATTTTTTAATTCTTCCCTTAAAGATATGCATGTCTAATTTATTTGATCCTTTTCAACATTGTTAAATCTGATAAATGTATAGTAATACATAATTGCACTGAATATTTTATTTTATT
>APFE030802542.1:70071-137195 GCA_000404065.3 Pinus taeda
CTAATTTTAAATGCATAGCAACACGTCGAATACAATTACTCTCACATGACGTCCAGTTCATCAAACTATTAAATATTTATAAAAGTTGGCATTACGTTGCCGCAATTTGCAATTCAATATTCATTTTCGATACTCCGAATACATACTTTGTTTTGCTTTATATCAACAACTTTTCATTTGTTACTTCAACATATAAAAATGTGATAAATAACTTTTTCATTTATAATAAAGAAAAAGAGGTAATATTATATGGATGTTATAATAATAATAATTTATAAAATTTGGGATGTTCTCTTCATAATGGGTAAGATGACAAAAGAATAAGTGCCCAGGCACCAGCTACATTGAGATAAAATATAAATGATGATGAAAGTTAATGAATATTATATATATATATTAATTTTTATTTTTATTATGTTTTATAATTAAAAAGTACGAAAGAGAGAAAAGTGTAATGTTTTTTAGAGTTTGGTATATATTATTTAAATAAAAAACAAAATATTGATTAAATATATATATAGGAAAATATTTTCGTATTGAGTATAAGAAAAATGTGTAAATTTATTATATATATATATGATATATATATATATATAATTAAAAATATTATTAATATTTAGTTGTATTATGAAAAAAATGTGTAATTTTCTATATATATATATATTATATATATCATTTTAAAGATAAATAAAATATTCTTGATATTTTACAGTTTTATATGATGTAAAAAGATAAATAATTGAAAGCAAAAAAAATCTTATATTTCTACTCTTTATTTTTACATTTTATTTTTATATTTTTTTAAAATTATTTTAATATAAACTTTAAATAAATATTTGATATCAAAATTAACCAATTATATTTTCAATATTCATGTATTAGAAAAAAAGAGTTTACAAAATACATAATTATTAATTCATTATTATTTTTTATTTTTTTAAGTTAGTCACTTTGCATTAAGTTATAAGAGGATTACATAGACCAAAATTTATTGTTGTTGGCCTGCTCGAAGGAAAATCAGACCAATAGCATAAGTTGAGAGTCTTGACATACATCAACATGAGTAAACAAAAATGACTACTAGAATTGTAACAAAAGACCAGTGATTCAAAACAACTAGTGAGCAAAATCTCTAGGCATCTGTGTTGGCTAGTCACCATCCTCATCTAAGGAGAAGGAGATATTAGTTGATCTCCTAGTTAAAATGGTTAGCTTGTGGTATATATTGTAAAGCTTTTCCTCCAACTCTGCCAGTCTAATAGAATTCTCTTGTTGAGTGTCTACTGAATCAATGAGGACTTGTGGGATTAGAATTTTAGTGTGTCAATAAACATTAACTACTTGCATGTACTAAGAAAAATGTGACCGAGTAGAACTCCCTATATCAAGGATCTAGTCATGAGTAGCAACATCAACATGGGGGTCAAAAATGTAACGTCAAGCATGGTGCACTTTTGCTTCCACTCATTAAATTTCTTGTTTGACTAGTTCGAGAATGATTTCCTGATATTGAGCCCATGGAATCACAAGATTTGGTGTGAACATGGAGCTGGAATTACAGGCAATGTGGCAATCCATCTGGGAACAAATATGGGCATGCCCCCACCTACCACCCATGCATCAAGTAGCAGGTCTACCATGAGGCATAGTTGGAAAATGAAGAGACAAAGAGAAGGTAGGAAGATAGTGGATAAGAGCACAGAAATCGGGGTTGACCAGGAGGGATGACTAGGAGAGAGAGGGGTTGAGGAAGGAAAACGATAGCTTGGGATAGGTGGTCGAGTAACTAGCCAGAGAGTGAGGTGGCAGTGTGAAAATGGGAGAAGTAGCAGCCCAGAAGGAAAGATAATCCAAGAGGGAGAGGGAAAGACAAACAAACTAAGAAAAGAACAAAGAACAAAAGGAGAGAGAATGATTAGGAAAATGATGAGGATCAACAGAAGAAGGAAAGGTACTAGAGATGGAGCCTTGTTGTAAAGCCCAAGAAGAAAATTTGAGACCAAAAACCAGTAAAACCACAATTGAGAAAGCTTGAGAAAAAATAGATAGATAAATAATAGAGTTGAACTGAAAGAATTGTTACTAGGACCAGAGAGATGTCCACAAAGAGGTTGAGTCTGAGAGCTGTAATGGAGATTAGTGAGGAGCAACTGGCATGTAAAAGTCCAACTCTAACGATTCTCAACATGATCAACCTTGGACATAATGCATGTTTTGGGTTGTGAAGTATTATCAAGGTAAGGGATCTTAGCACCGTCAAGTTGACGATTCAGAGGCCAAAAACAATAATCACATTTGTAAGAAAAACACCAAGACAAAATTTGGAGCCAATAATGCCAAATGGGTTGGATTATGCTCAAATTATAAATACCATATAGCAATGCAGTGACAGTTCCCATGGTTAATGTCCCGCATGAAAAATGATAGCACAAATCTATAGTCACTACCATGTCAATTATGGTTCAAGCATGGAAATGATCCACCATGAATGTTGGCCGAGAACTCAAGCACTTCCATATGTTGCCCTAAGCGCTCATGTGATGTTTAACTTGGTATTGGCTTCGTGATATGATTAATGAATTGAGTGGAGCACATGCAATGTGCTAAGTATAGTGAGAGACGCGAGCCCCTTTCATTTGAATTGTCATCATATCAAGGTGAGTGGGAAACACACGCTCTTGGGAACCTTCCTTGAGGGAAAAAATAATTACCTAAATATAAAACAATTAAAATTATAAAAACAAAGTGCTCGCATTTTCACTTTCTTACTTTAATTTTTTATTTTTTATTTTTTAAAAAATATTTTAAATATAAATTTAAATAAAATATTTGAATATATGATATGAAGTAATTATGAGGTGTGTCTATTTTGGAATAGGGCTTGCAAAATTTCAAATTAATTATCAATAATTATTAGGTACATCGTAGGATTTTAATCTCCATGAAATATTCGAGAATATTCTTCAAAATAGTCATAAATCAAAGGTTGAGATTGATCTCAAAAGTAGTTATTCCCTTTCTATAGTTTTAATTAAATTGATTAATTAAAAAAAGTGATGTATGAATATGTGTCACATGAATATGAGTTGCAGTTTTTTGGGTATATGGTATTAGTAACCATAGTATTGGGCTCGTGATATTGTAACAAAGCGTATTTACAAGTTAAGCATCTCCATGGTAAAGTGGGGGTGAATCTACATCTTTTTAATGTGTCTGTAATGGAAAAATATTATGGAATATAACACACCATTGATAGGGTTCTCATAGCATTGCAGACCCCAACAGAGTTCCCCCATTATATCTCTCTATTTTAAATGTCAAGGTTTGGCCAACCCATCTAAAAAATTGGCCCTTCATAGAATGGATGATTCAAATCATGTTTCAATGCTCCTCCTGTAAGAAAATTTGGGAGAATGGGAAAATGTATGAGCTTGTTTACTCAAATTGTTTCCTAGTTGGCAATTCACCTGTTTGGATGCAAATGGCAGATCAGGTGGTCTCACAATTTGGTGGAATCCTCGTTTTATAAAGGATCTATGTTCTTGGGGCATGCCTATAGTTTGAGGGGTTTCTTTTAATTCAGTTGTATTGGATAAATATTTTTTGGTCATCAATGTATATGGACCCGAACAGGACAAGCTCCTATTCTAGGAAATTCTTGCAAAGACTTCTTTATTCTCAGCAAGAAACTTAATCTTTGCTAGAGATTTACATTTTTCTTATTTTTTGGCAAAAATTTGGGGGCCAAGGGCACAAGATGATCCCAATTAAAAAAATTCCACCACATACCTACGGGTTCATCAACTTATTGATGTAGATCCTTCGAATCTAAAGCCTACATAAAGGAATAACATAACAATTCTGAACAGGATATCCAAAAAAATGGGATCACTTTCTCCTGGCGCAGCAACTCATGGATGACACTCCACTTATGTGAGGGAGGAAAAATGTTTTATCATTCTTATATCTTCTTCGAGATAAAAGGACAAGGAAAGAAACCCTCGACCCCTTTCAAGTTAAATTTACTATGGCCCAAGGATGAATCTTTCTTAGAACTGGTCCAAAATACTTGGAGGCCTTTTGTTCCATGAGTTGGATATTCAACGGTTACTCATTTCACTCATAACTTAAAATTTTTCAAACAAGTTACTATTACTTGGTTGGTTACTAATAATCTATAGGAAACTCGAGAGCTTTAGGCTATTGAAGAGGATCCCAAAGCTATCTATGAAGAGGATTTGAAGGTTATTAATCGAAGGCTTCAAAAGCAAGATTACTTGGATTGGAAGGTAAGAAGAAAAAACTATTGGATGACGAAGAAGCAACCTGGAATTTGAAGGGTTGTGTTATATGGCTCGAGGCAAGGGACAAGAATACTAAGTTCTTTAAAATTACAGTAAAGGGAGGAAAATGAGTAGCACTATTTGGCATATAAATGATCAAGATGGTAATAGTGTCTCTTCATTTGATGATTTAGTTTCTCTTCGGTGCAAACACTTTAATGGAATTTTCAAGGCCCCTCCAAAACCCCTATTGTTGATGTAGTATGCACTTCTTTGCTGCCATTTTGCTCTTGATGTGGACAACGAGCATCTAATGGAAGAGGTTTCCAAGGAGTAACTTATGTAGGTTTTTTCCTGTTTCCAGATGGACAAGATGTTGAAATTTGTAGCTTGGGAGGCACCCCACAAACCGTAGGGTACTGTATTTATGAGGAGTTGACCCATAGAAATGTGGTTTTGTGGGAAATGTACCCAAGAAGTTGGCTTTGTACCCAAAGTTGTGGGTGAAATATCCAAGAGGAAAATCATTGTTTATTCATTGTGTACATGAGGAACGCCCTTGATGGGCTAATGGGAGCCTAGGGATACAATGGAGCAGGAGAATGTAAATAAAAATAATTTTATTCCTTACATAGAATGGTGTTTGAGCATGTAGGCTTGGGTCAGCTTAATTTAAGAGAGGTGACCCTTGGCGAAAAGTAACTCTAACAAAGAACGCTATAAGTAGGAGTAAAGTTGAGATCATTCAGCATCACACAAATGCAATCATCTTAAGAGAAGACAAGCCAAAGTGACCACATACCTCAAGGAGTCGATCTAGAGAGAAGAAAGAAGGATGTGTTTGTTTCTTTATTTCTTATGTTCAAGTATAAGCCGAGTTAGGAGGGTTGGATGTGTAGTTGGTGCATGGTTCTAGGCATATGTTCTATTATTTATCTTTGTGCTTAGGCCGTGTTGATTTTTTTGCACAAAAGGAGGGTTAATACCCTTGTATTTGCTAGACAAGGAGGCCATAGGCCTATGGAACAACTAGAGTGAGGGAAAAGCTCCTCAAGCTTATATGCAGGAGACTTAAGGGTTGATATGTGTGGTATATGCAGAGTTTCATAAGTTTCATGTGGCCAAGTTAGGGCATAATATGAGGCAGTCATAGAAACCCTAAATAGGGCCAAAAATCCTCTATGATTTGAGAGCACGGGATCAAGACTTTCAGGGTTGGAGCAGAGATCCTTCAAAAGGTATGTCGGTTGAGTTTCATGTAGAAGAATGTTGTGGTTTGTGAATTAAAGTTTGTTCAACTAGAGGGTTTGGACAGTGGTTTTATGTGTCCTAAGTACAGTGTCTCATGAGCAATTGAGTTATTGTAGTGAGGGATGTTTATTAATGCCATAAGTATAATGAATACAAGTGGTAACTTAGTTTTTTGAAGGTTGTTGGTGAATACCTTATGAACAGTGATTTTGATGAAGCAAGAGCACTATTAAAAGGCAGTTTGTGAATCCCTAAGTTTAGGGATCCTTGGAGCAGCATAGATCATTGATATAAGGCAGATTAAGGAACAGGTACAAGAAAATATGAAGCAACAAAGGACCTTGTGAGAAGCTAGGGCAGAGGAATTGAAGGAACATATTACCTACAAGTATAGGTGGCAAAGAACCTGCCAAGTGTTCAAGGCAAGTGGACCGAAAGGGCTAGTGTAAGTGCTTCTTCACCAAGTATGTCAAGTTTTCTTGTTATTGGGAAGATTTATGGTCATGTGTTTTTGACATCAAGCCCTAGTTTCCTTGTATAGGGCTAACTGTAAGGGAAATGATCCTTGGTATGGGATCCTTATGTTTGTTTTATTAAAGTTATAATAAAAGCAAGTTTTGCGTTGCAAAAATTCTGGTGGACTTCATTGATTCATTGTGTACATTTTCCATTGTGTAAATTGCTTTTGTTGTGGCATTTCAATGTGTTTGTGATCATGTTTTAGACATAGAACTGATTCTGAAGAGCTAAGGAAAAATCAACATGGTATCAAAGCTAGTTTGAAGGGACAGTTCAATTAGAGTGTGCACAACGTACAACTCAAGAGGGAGTTTGATCCAAGTGGATATTGGTGACCACCCTCCTATTCCACTTGGACCCCCAACATTATCTCCTTCAGTTTGTCAATTTCCTTAATTGTAGCACAATTTACTATTTTTAGCAAGTTTTCAGGTCTTGAACTTCCAGAGCCGTTTTGAGGCCCTAAACAACGTTTTTAGGGAAAACTGAGAGACCTAAAAAAGTCCCTAATGAATTTTATTGTTCTTTTTCTAGCCTCCTCTTTGACATATTTGAAACGAGGTATTATGAAAGCCAAATGGAAATCGTATGCCAAAGTTACGACCCCAATAAATTGATGTACCAATTTACCCAAATGGAGCCCACAGTTTTGGCGCTTCATCTCCTAGGGTTAGGTTTTTGGATGTTTAGGGTTTCCATTGCTTCTCAATAATAAATGGGCCTTGGAGCCTCATTGTAATACAGTTTAGAGGCATGTATTCACCACATCTCTTCTCAGACATAAGCTACCATCGCCCAAGCTAGATTATTTCCATTCTATTTGTAAGCATATTTCAATATTTGGATATTAATGAAATGAAGTGTTATTTCTACTGCATCTCTATATTTATGGTTATATTTGTAATTTGTTCCATTCCTGTTTAAGTTCGGACCAGTGGTATCAGAGCAATCTACTCTTTCTTTGTTTTTATTTGCATGTCCCCAACGAGGTCAGGGTATAAGGAGTTAGGGCTTGATCTGGTTGAACCTTCGCAATACCGGCCTCGCAAACCCCGATGGCCTCCAATGGCGAAAGAAAAAAAGACGAGGGGGCAGGAGATCCTATCAAAATATTTCTCGAGGAATCCCTAGATAAAAAAAGGAATGCGATGATGGATAACTTTTCCCATATCCTTTGACAATTACCCACAAGAAACACATCTTCATCCAGCAGCCACTCTGGAGGTGCCAATCCTTTTAAAGTACAAGTTAACTTTGACATTCCCATATTTGAGGGCCAGATAGATGCAGAAAACATAGATAAATGGTTGAATCTGTTAGAAGGATATTTTTTGTTCATGACATTTCCAATCGAGAAAATATTACCTTTTCACTTCTCAACTCCACCCCACACGTCAAGGACTAGTAGGAAACCTACTGTGAACAAAAGGACAAGAGGGAATCCTCGTTGTTTTCAGCCGCACCCACTTGGGATTCTTTTTGAGACACCATCAAGGAACAATATAACCCTTTCGAGAGCTATGAAGATAAATACATAAAGTGGACCACGCTACGACAAGGAACAGACCAAGATGTGTCAAAGTTCACAAATGTTTTTCATACCCTCCGCACAAAGTTGGGTATCAAGGATTCTAAGCGGAATTTGGTACTCAAGTACCGTGGTTGTCTACACAAGTACATCCAAGATGAGATGGAGCTCTTGGACATCTCCTAGCTTGGCACGGCATATCGATACACTATCAAGATTGAGCATAAGTTTAAACAGAAGAAGCGGGACTTTGGATCTGTGAATCTGAAGCAAGGAAAAGGTGCCCCCAAACCACAGAGCAAAGGCCAAATCCAAGGAAGGTTGACCTAAGACAACTCTTCAAATCCAAAAGAAAAGAAAAACACCGTGAAGACAAAGAAGGACATGGGAAAATGGTGTGAGTTCCATAAGAGGTCCACTCACAACACAAGTGAGTGTCAGGCCAAGCAGTCATTGCTGGATGAGCTAAAGGCTTCCGATTCAGAAGCATGTTCTAACTCTGAGTCAGAAACCAACAAGGGGAATGATGAAGGGAATAAAATCATTGACATGGAGCCTGGTGCCATCGTGGCCACCACCAAGATCTAGAAGAATGAGCTCAAAGATCTAGAGGAGGGGGAACGCCTCTTCCACTCACAGATATGGGTGAAGGGTTCTCCATTGTAGTTCATTATCAATAGAGGGAGCCAAAAGAACCTCATTTCAACAGAGGTTGTGAAGTGGTTGGGACCATCGACGACAACACATCTGCAATCATACACCATTGGGTGGCTTCACCAAGGACGATCTCTGCATCAGCCTGCAGTTTCACCTCCCCTACAACATCAAGCCCTTCATGGATGAGGTATTATGTGATGTTGCTCCTCTTGAAGGTTGTGATTTATTATTAGGACAACCATCCTTTTGGAAGTGGCATGTTGTATATGAATCTTGACCTCACTCTATGATTATTACTTTAGGTAACAAGTTGTACAAGACACCGAAGGTAGCACCGCCTACCACCATCTCCTTGATCACTGCAAAGTAATACAATAAGATCATTTCCCAAACCAGGAAATTTCTTTTCCTTATGATTTTCCCTTAGGGCAAGAATAAGGTTGTGGCCACGGCTTCCAGACAAGGCTCCTTCGTACAGCAGTAGCATATGGACAAGGTCATGGAGGATTACAGAGACATTTTCGTCTCACCTACAGGGGTGCCTCTGCACGGTCAGTTCAATCACTCCATTGATCTGACCTCGGGTATGCCATTACCCAATGGACTGATCTATCGATACTTTGTTTTGGAGAACGATGAGATCAAGAGGCAAATTCAGGATTTGTTGCAGAAAAGGCACATCAGGCCAAGATCATCACCTTGTGGGAGCTCGATTGTATTGATACAAAAGAAGGACAAGACCTGGAGACTCTATGTTGACTATCGGGTGCTGAACAAGATAATTGTCTAGAATAGGTACCAATCCCCCAGATTGATGGGCTTCTAGACCAGCTCAAGGGAGCCAAACGCATCAACAAGATTGACTTGAATTCTGGTTATCACCAGGTGCCTATTGAACCCTCCGATGTGTGGAAGACTGCCTTCAAATCCAAGGAGAGCCTTTTTTATTGGTTGGTCATGCCTTTCAGGTTAATGAATTCCCCCACAACCTTTATGAGATTGATGGATGACGCCTTGCAGCCCTTCACCAACACATTTTTGGTGGTGTATTTAGATGGCATCTTGATCTTCAGCCAAATTTGGGAAGAGCACCTCCACCATATTCGACAAGTCCTTCAAACCCTATGACAACACAAGTTGTGTGCCAATTTGGAGAAATGCACTTTCGGCATGACCCATATTCAATATCTAGGGTACATCATTGATGAGAACGGTGTCCATGTGGACCCAATTAAGATACAAGTCATTCGAGATTTGCCAACCCCAAGCACTCTAACAAAGCTCCGCAACTTTCTAGGTATTGCCAATTTCTACTGTAGGTTCACGTTGGGGTTCTCTCATATCACTTGGCCTTTAATTCAAGTCACCAAGGGTGGAGCGAAAGAAAAAAAAAATTGGTCTGAAGCCCAACAAAAGGTGTTTGATGAGTTGAAGCATCGCCTTTGCTCTACACTAGTACTCACATTACTAGACCTACAGTAACCATTTGAGATTGAGACAGATGCCTCTAACTATCCTATTGGTGCAGTTCTTACTCATCAGGGGCATCCAGTGGCTTACCACAGTGAGACACTTTCAGACACAGTCTGAAAGTATCCCACTTAAGACAAATAAATGTATTCCATTGTGTAGGCCTACCGTTAATGGAAGTATTACATTATGGGGAAGGAAACGGTCATCCAAACAGAACACCAACCCCTGAAATTCATACAGACACAAGGGAAGTTGTAGAATGATCGCCATCGGAAATGGTCCACCTACTTAGAACAGTTCCATTTGACCATTAAGTACAAGAAGGAAATCACCAATAATGTTGCAGACTACTTCAGCCAACCACTAGTCATGGCGCTGATCATTATGCTCAACTCATGTGGACACGAGACTTCGGGGTGGCCACATCTTTACTAAAGTGATCCATAATTAGTTAGCACATACCAGACACTTCTAGAAGGGAAGCAAGTTCTAAATTTTAACCTTTAGGATGCATTGTTATGCCACCTAGGACACATATGTGTTCCTTCAAGCTAGCATGTTAAGATGATTTGGGAGGCACACTATAATTGGGTCACTGGACATTTTGAAGTAGATAAAACAATGGCGGTATTGTAGAAGTATTTTTATTGGCCGAAAATTCGTTAGGATGTTGGGAAGCACATTAGATCCTGCACCGCCTATGCCATTTCCAAACCAACCATCAAGAAGCAAGGCATATATACTTGTCTACATACTCCTAGTCGACATTGTGAATGTATCTCCATGGATTACATGTCAGGCCTTCCTTCTACTAAGCACAGAAATTACTGTGTTTTCATGGTCGCCGACATATTCTATAAGATGGCCATCATCGCGGCCTCCACAAAGAATATCACAGCAAAGGCCACTGTTAAGCTCTTCTTTGAGCGAGTGTGGGTACACTTTGGGATCCCACAGTCCATTGTCTCAAATTGGGATAGTAGATTCTTGAGTGGATTTTGGTCAAGTCTCTAGTCGATGATGGATACAAAACTTACTAAGTCCACGGCTTTCCATCACCAAACTAATGGCCAAATAAAGGTTGTCAACAGGATGATGGTACACATTATGTGCATGTACAACTCAAATCACCCACGCACATGGGATGAAAGTCTCCCCTATGTCCAACACAGCTACAACAGAGCTCTCCACAACTCAACGAGCCACAACCCCTTTCAGGTAGGGCTAGGATTTCAGTCATTATGTCCCATTGATGTACCCATACCATTTGCAGCTACTTAGGTAGATTATGCTCATGTCCAGTCTGAAGCCAATAGGGCTAACAGCTTCATTGAGTGCATTCAACGCATCTGCCAATAGGTCCATGATATATTGGATAGAGCCAATGCTAAGTACAAGCAACGCCATGATTAGCATCGGGTGTTGTACAAGTTCCAGGCGGACAACAAAATTTAGCTAAATTTTCAAAAAAAGCGCCTTATTGGACCCCTTTGCAAGCTTCGCCTGCTCCGATATGGGCCATACACCATGATCAAGGTTATAGGGGACAATGCCTTCGTGCTCAGAATTCTACCGTTCCTTGGTTTGCACCCAGTGTTCAATGTAGACTACCTTCGGCCATACTTTCCACCATTTTTGGATACATCTGACGCTGCAGAACAACTCACACCAACAAAGCTGAACTCAGACTACATGGAACAAACCACAACTAATCAGATCATGGAAACATAGATCAAGAACACTCGCCAGCAAAAGATCCAACTGTATCGGGCTATCAAAGGTGGCCAAATCCTACACCAAGGCAAGTGGCTCACCAGGGACCAAGTTCAGCAGAAGTTTCCCCATCTCATGGAGGCACTCAACGCAACGGGGACCATTGCATCCTAATGGGAGAGAACTAATCCAGGTGGATGTTGGTGGCCACCCTCCTATTCCACTTGGACCCCCAACACTATCTGATTTAGTTTTCTAGTTTCCTTAATTGTAGCACAGTTTACTATTTTTTGCAGTTTTTCAGGTCTTGAACTTCCGGAGCCCTTTTGAGGCCCTAAACGACGTTTTTAGGGAAAACTGAGAGACCAGAAAAGTCCCAAACAAGCTTGCTTGTTTAATTTTTGCCTCCTCTTCGAGATATTTGAAATGAAGTATTATGATAGCCAAACAAAGATCGTATGCCAAAGTTACGACCCCGGGAAATTGATGTACCAATTTACTCAAATGAGGCCCACAGTTTTGGCATTTCATCTCCTAGGGTTAGGTTTTTGGATGTTTAGGATTTTCCATTGTTTCTCAATAATAAATAGGCCTCATTGTAACACAGTTCAGAGGCATGTTTCAACCACATCTCTTCTTAGATATAAGCTACCATAGCCCAAGCTAGTTTATTTACATTCTGTTTGTAAGCATATTTCAATATTCTGATATTAATGAAATGAAGTATTGTTTCTGTTGCATCTCTATATTTATGGTTATATATGTAATTTGTTCCATTCCTATTTAAGTTCAGATCATAGTTTGCTTTCCTTGTTGTTGTAGCAGGATGGTGAAGTTGGTCACTAGTTTGAGGTACAAGTATAGATTGGATGGCTTGTCCAACAATATTCATTGGAAGAAGAGGATCAAGTTGGTTTTGTTGGTGAACAAGATTTGGTAGTTTTTTGACAAGGAGATTAAGAAACCAACAAAATCTAAGGAGCTTGAAGTATTTGAAGAGTTGGATGTGAAGGCTAATCTCATCATCCTAGATGGTATCAAAGATAACTAGATACCTCATCTAACTGGGAAGAAAATTTCCTATGAGATGTGGAAGGATCATTAGGAATTGTTCCAGAATAAGAACGACAACAAGTTTTTATTATTGAGAGATAATTTGAAGAACACCAAGATGTTGGATGGAAAAGGTGTCGCTCCATAACTGATGAGACTCACTCAAGTTCTTTATGAGATATCTCCCATTGAGATCAATTTCTAGAGTTAGAGTTAGTGAGGATTGCTTTGAATGGCTTCTCCAACGAATGGAAGCTATTTATCAAAGAGATTTTTTCTAGAGATAAGTTTCCAAATTGGAATAGGTTATGGGAAGAATTCATTCAAGAATTGTGGTATGTGGATCTCCACTAGAAGAAGAAGAATGTTGGAGATAAAGTTACTCTTGCGGGAAATATGAAGGAAAAAGAAAAGAATGACTTGAGCAAGATAAACTGTTATAGATGTGGTGAGTATGGTAATTATGCAAGAAAGTTTCTACATAAGAAGAAGGGATATAATGAGAAGAGGAAGGAGATAGTTAGGGCTACTGCATTTTTAGGTGACCTAGAGGACTTCTTAAGAAGGTTAGAGGAGGAATTTTCTCTAGTTTCACAATTCTCTGAGTGTACCATAACCTAGGCTACATGGTACATGGATAGCGGAGCATTGAATCATATGACAAGTTCACGTGAATTTTTTGAGACTCTAATTGGATGGGACTCAAAGTTGCACATGGAGGTTACCAACAAGAATTAGAAAGTTGTCAGAGATTCAAGTGGTGTG
This sequence comes from Pinus taeda, assembly GCA_000404065.3. Classification (NCBI taxonomy): domain Eukaryota; kingdom Viridiplantae; phylum Streptophyta; class Pinopsida; order Pinales; family Pinaceae; genus Pinus; species Pinus taeda. The sequence goes on from APFE030802542.1 coordinate 83,314, forward strand.
TCATTTAGGATGGATTGATCAGGTGGGTTGTTACGAGTTCAAGATGTGTTGTGGGTACCAGAGTTCGGGTACAGTGTTTTCCATGTATCATTAATTGGGGTGAAGGGGTTTGAGGTGATATTCTGAGATGGGAAAGTGATGCTTAGACCCAAAGGATCTAACTCTGCTAGAGATATCCTTAGAGTTAGGTAGCATGGTCTATATATGCTTATGGGAAAGCCTAAAGATCAAGGGAAGAAGCAGGTTCCTCAGACTTACAGGGAGTCAAGTTTGAGCAAGAGTTTGTAGGTTCAAAGGTAGAATCAACAACCCAAGAAGAGTGCATGGTTAGTGGAAAGTAAAGAGAGTTCTATAGCTAGAAAGGAGAGACCGTGGAATGAGTTAAAGGCCTATCATGAGAGGAAGAAGTGGGAATCTTCTGGAAGTAGGGACACTACCAAGGATAGTGTGGTTTTCTCGACAGAGCATGTTGTAGTGGAGGACACTAGAGATTGGCCTAGTGTCGTTGACGATGATGAATTAATTTTGAGTAGTGGAAGTACCTCCCATACTAAGAGGTAGTGTTGAAATGTGTAGCTTGGGAGATACTACAACAACCCCTAGGGTATTGGATTTGTGAGGAGTCCTGAGAAATGGGCTTTGTACCCAAAGTTGTGGGCGAAAGATCTAAGGGGGAAATCATTGTTTATTCATTGGATGCATGAGGGGCACCCTTAATGAGATAAGGGGAACCTAGGGATACAATGGAGTGGAGGAAAGTAAATGAAAAGAATTGTATTCCTTATGTAAAATGGTTTTTGAGCATGTAGGATCAGTCCAACTTGATTTAAGAGATGTGACCCTTGTTTAAAAGTGACCCTACCAAAGAAAATTATAAGTAGCAGTAAATTTGAGATCATTCAGCATCACACAAGTGAACTCATCTTAAGAAAAGACAAGCTAAAGTGACAGCGGAGCTCAAGGAGTCAAGTTAGAGAGAAGAAAGAAGGATGAGTTTATTTCTTTATTTCTTATGTTCTGGTATAGGTCGAGCTAAGAGGGATTGGCGTGTAGCTGGTGCATGATTCCATGCATATGTTCTATTGTTTATATTTGTGATTTGGTCGTGTGGATTTATGTGCACAAAAGGAGGGTTGAGACCCTTGTATTTAATGGACAGGGAGGTTGCAAGGCCTGTGGAACAGTTGGATTGAGGGTTGAGTTCCTAAAGCTTATGTGCAAGAGACTTAAGAGCTAATATGTGTGCTATACACAAAGTTTCATAGGTTTGATGTGGTCGAGTTACGGCATAATTTAAGGCAGTTGCAGAAGCCCTAAAGAGGACCAAAAATCCTCTATGATTTGACAGAATAAGACTATGACTTTCAGGGTTGGAGAAGAGTTCCTTGAAAAATTAGGAAGGTTGAATTTTTGTGTAGATGATTGTTGTGTTTTTTGAACTAGAGCTTTTTCAACAAGAGGGTATGGATGGTGGTTTTATGGGCTCTACGTATAGGGACTCATGAGTAGTTGAGTTATTGTTGTGAGGGTTGTTTTTTGATATCCTAATTATAATGAATACAAGTGGTAAATAATTTTTTTGAAGGGTGTAGGTGAATACCTTATGAAAAATGAGTTTTATGAAGAAAGAGCATTGTTAGAAGGCAGTTTGTAAAGCCCTAGGTTCAATGATCCTTGGAGAAACATAGATCATTGATAGAAAGTAGATTGAGGAGCTGATATGCAAAATAAAATCTGAAGCAATAGAGGACTTTGTGAGAAGCCAGGGTAGAGGTATTGAATGAGCATACTCTCTACAGGTACAGGTGGCAAAGGAACTACCAGGTGTTTAACGTAAGCGGAATAATTTGTATGGTGTAAGCGCTTCTTCAGCCAGTAAGTCAAGTTGTTCTTGTTCTTGGGAAGATTTATGGTCCTATGCTGTTAACATCAAGCCCTAGTTTCCTTGTATCAAGGATAACTATTAGGTCCATGATCCCTCGTATAAGAGCCCTATGTTTGTTGTATTAAAGTTGTAATACAAGCACATTTTGGTTGAAAATTTTCGTGTGTACTTCATTGATTCACTATTGTACATTTTCTATTGTGAAAAGTGCTTTTGTTGTGGAATTTTAGTATGTTTTTTATCATGTTTTAGACATAGACCTAATTCTGAAGTGCCAAGGAAAATCAACACAAGAGCCCAGGACTGGATGGTTGGTTGGTAGAATATTTTTTGGGCCTCTTTGACATTATTGGTGAAGATATACTTCGACTGGTCGACGAGTCACGAATTATAGGAAGGATTCATGCAACTTTCAACTCAACTTTCATTACTCTAATTCCTAAGGTGGAAAACCCAATCTCTTTTGACAATTTCAGAGCCATCTCCCTTTGTAATTATATCTACAAGGTCATATCAAAATTCATAGCTCAAATATTAAATCACATTCTATCAAATTCCATCTCAACAAGAAAAAAATTCCTTTCTTAAAGGCAGTCAGATTCATGAGGTTATCGGTGTGGAAAAAGAAGATTTGCATAGCCTAAAGCAACACAGGTTGAAGGGTGCTATTGCGGAAATTGATCTTTCAAAATATTTTAACAGGGCAATTTGGTTATACATTCGGTTTCTTCTCACTCGTCTAGAGTTTGTGTTGAATTTGGTAGCTATGTTCAATTTTCATAATTAATATTTTACTTCTTGATGTATTTGTAATGATAAATATAAAGCATTTTTTTCATGCTTTTGTCAAAAGAAAATTTGTAAGGCACATTCTTCATGTCCTTTTCAAAAGATAATTTTTTTTTTTTTTTTTAATACTTGAATTTTTGGCTCCAAGAAGCCAACTCATTCCTCCTCCTAGTCAAGTTAGCCTCGTTATAAAGGAACCCATTCAGCCACTCAATCCCCTATATAACTGAGGCATTCGACCTCCTTCCAAAGCAAAAATTTCATATCACCTATGAATTAGAATTCAATCATCTAAGGCAAAAAATGAAAAGATGAATCTAAGGATTCTTGAAGGAAGAATATGAAGCTTAAGTGTAGGACCAAATATTTGATAGCAGCATATCTAAATCTCTGTGGTGGGTCATATATTTGGACTTTCTGCGAGGGAAACAAGACTAGGTTTCTTTAGGCATAGTAGGAGGCCAAAATTTTTCCCTAGCAGAACTATCCATACCAAATTCAATGGGTAGATTTATGACATGACATGGAGGTAGTTGGACCAGCTTGTTCCAAGCTTTTTGTTATTGTTTAGTTTGACCTTGGGATTGACTAGATGATCTAGGTGTGTGTCTTGTTGAACTACAAATTTTCTCTAAGGAAAAGGTTGTTGGGTTTTTCCCCATGTGGGTTACCTAGGCTAAATTCTTGTGTTCTTGATTTGGTTGCCTCTTTATGATCCTAATGTATATTGTTGAATATATTATTTGTAATTTCTTAATGATTAATGTGAATATAATAGAATCTAAAGTGAATATCATTAGCAGTAATTATCATATAGAATACCTATGAAAAATCAATATGGTATCATAGCTTTGGTATAAGGGTAGTCTTGTTCTAGACCTATAACCCTATATTAGCTAGAAAAGTGAAAAATGTGTTTGACCAAAAGAGACTGAATATTTTTTGGTATAAGAGAAGTTTTAAGGAGGGTCAAAGCCCGGAATCCTAGGTCTCAGACTGAGCCTCAGGGCCTGTTATATAAGCTAATAAACCTCAGTAATTCAAGAGACTTTAGAAAGGTCAAAGAATATCAAAGTAGGGCTAAAATAAGGAAAATGGACCATTGAAATTCTATCTAAAAGAGTGAGATTTGTTCTATGCAAAGGGATGTAGACTAAGCCATGAAAAGAGGTCTGACAAGCCTCAGATTCATCCTATCATAGAAGATCGAAGACCCTTAAATAGATCTATGAAAATCTAGGGCTTAGTCTGAAGTATCTCAAAAGCTAAGTGTAGTTGCAGGAAGTTGAAATGACAAAAAGTGACTAAGAAAATCTGGAAGGCCTCAGAACCTATTTCACAGAAACTGAAGATCATTAGGACTATGATGCAAGTCTATTATAATTCAAATAAGGTATGTGTCCCAGCTTTGAAGGCTGAAAGGTCTTACTATATCATCCATAGTGATAGAGAAGCCTCATATATTTTGAGAGAAAGGATTGTACTTCTATTCTAAAGTCTTTGAATCGTGCCATATTGAAGAAGTAAAATTGTTGGAATGACTAAAGAAGTTGAGTCCCTAAATTCCTTGAGGAGTCAAGTTGATGTCACCTTGGAGGAAGCAACCCCAATAAGTTTTGAAAACATATTTGTCTAAACATAAGCCAGAAAAATGACCCTTTACTTGAGTTCCTCTTGAAGATCCGATACAACTTCTAGAATTGATATAGGATACAACATGTTAGAGCCTAGATTTACCTTAGGATGAAAAGGTAAGCTTCTAGGTCCACATCAAATAATGCTCAACCTCGTACCTAGCCCTACGAGGACAGGAGAGGGCTCTCTTCGGGTCAATCTCAGCAAAGGATAATCAGATGGGGCTTGAGATGACCAATCTAACAACTAATCTTAGGCTAGGTATGAAGTGCAAGGATTTGATTTGAGTTTTTGGGGGTTTTGTGTTGGAAACTGGGAGAGGCAAATTTGGGTCCGGGGATGAGGCATAGTTTTTGCAGAGTTCTGATTGGGGCAAGGAAGGAAATTGTTTTGATTCTTTAGAATGAATAAATGGATGGATCAGACCGGTGAGGAGGCAAGGAGGGCAAGAGAGTCTCAAGAGTCCTCCTCAAATAGATGAAAACATTGAAAATTAAACAAAAGTTCAAAGCAGAGCACAACAGTCCAGTGAATTCTACTTTAATCACTCATTTGTTTAATTTCAGAAGCAAAGAGAAGGGAAAATGATACACATAACCATCATTGAAATTACAAGTACATAGAGAAAAACACCATCAAAACATAGAGCCACATGGATCCCAACAAGTGTTGCAAAACCCTGGTCTTTCCTTTGCCAAAAATGCAGAGATAGAATGTACAATGATGTGCCAAGCAATCCCAAGTGTCCAACCCCGAAAATGACTTAGAAATTACATGATATAGACTAGCCCAACCCATTCCCTTGCCTCTAGGGGTCGAGCTCATCATTCTAGGAGTTGTTTCAATCAATTCTAAACAAAGCACTAAAATCTAGGCAATCAAATAACTTGCCTCTATAAGGTAGGAAACTGATTCATTCATTAAATTTTCACTTTTTAATGAATGAATCCTCTAGAACAAGTAAAAATATGCCAATATTACATCATGGTCCTTTAATTACATCAATATAGATCAATAATTACATCAAAAAGCAAAACTAGTCAAAACTGGTCAAATTTCTGAGCTGGAAGGTGAAAAATTTGGCAAAAATCCTCTATGCACCGCCCCTGATTCTCTATATGTCGTGCCACTTTGGAGCTAAACTTGAGGCCCTTCCTAAAGTCCAAATTGAGCTCATGATAGCTCGTTGGAAATCCCTTCCTATCTACTTTCCAACCCAAGTGGAATTTTTCAATTTGGTGTCCATGTGCCCCTCCAAAACTTCAATCTCCTAGGACTCCTTCTTGTGTGTCAAAATAGGGTCAGAGAGGTCATTGTTTGAGTGTTTTTGACCTCTTGAGGACTCAAAAATTGCCCAAACTTCTTGGCCATGCACCAGCAGATATGATTTTTCATTCCAAATCCAAAAATATAAAGTTTTTGAAATTTGGAGCCCTCTAGCAAAAGCGAGCGCCACGTGGCGTGGCGCATAGGGAGGCAAAACCTGTTTTTCAGTGAAAAAATTTTCAAAAATGCAAAAATTGCTCCAAATTTCTTGAAATTTGGGCTGAACCTTCTCTATCAAGTTTCATGCTGGGCTAAAGAGGCTTTGGCCAATATCCAAAGGTGATCATGCTCCTTTTGCCTCTTTTGCTTCTTTATTGCTTTCTTCAATTTTGCCTTTAGATTTCTTATTCGTGCCTTGGAACTCATATTTTGCGCCTTGTAATGGAAAGCCATGTGTCTCAACAATGCTTTGTCCCTATAGGCCTTTTCTAGCAATCTCTCCAGGTGGATGTTGATTCTCTCGAGCCAAGACTCCCGATCATCATTAATCTCTTGCTTCAATGAAGTGAGCTCAATCCTTCTCCTTTGGGCAGCTTGGCGATTCTCGTGGATGTTTGCAACTCCATGATTGCCTGTTGATCTTCGAGTTGTTTGTTCCTCTGCTCCAAGTATTTCACAGTCCACTTAGCCCTCTCCAAGTCAAGGGACAAGGCTGTGATCTCTGTCTGTTGCTCCTGGATGATCTCTCTAAGATGTGCATTTTGCGAGCCCATGTCTGTAACATCATCCTGAACGAGAATGAAATCAGTCTCTCGCTCACCTGAAGGCCCCTCGTCCTGGATTGGCCTCTTGCCTCTATCTTGTACCTGTGATGCTGATGTCGGAAGCAAGGCCCCTTCCACCCCGGGTGGAGATAACACTCGCTTTGCTGCTGCAAATAACTGCCTCGTGCCCTTCTGATATGTAATGAAGACCGGTATAGTAGCAGTGTGTGGATCATGGCCTTCTTGCTGATGAGAAGGTCCACCTGTCTCATGCCCAACCTTTGAAGGTCCCTGTGAAGCTCTAAAAAAGTCACGAGAGATGAAATCATCCCAAGTGATGCCCTGTAATCCAAGCTGATGAACCACCAAAATCTTGATGAGAGCAAAATGGCAAATACTGTTGAACTGTTGCTCAGGTGTCTTGTGTTACACAAGGGCGGTCATCCTCTCTATGTTTCGGCATATGAAATATGGGATGTTCATCATCCTTACCCGGGTGAAATGCATGAGTAACCTGATGTGATAAGCATATAGTCGGGAGAAGAGACCTTCACAACTGAAATACTTCATGATTAATTTCATTAGTGGAGCATACTCGTCTTTGAGATATCGGAAAGGGAACACTCTCTTTAGCTGCCTCAAGAAACCGGGTTTAATGTATGGCTCATAATGTAGTCGGTCAATCTTCTGCCTCTTGTTCCATGGTTCCCCGATTTTAGGTATGTCGGTTTCTAATGAGATAGAATCTGATGTAAGTGTGAAAGTTGCACCAGCCAAAGTAACTCGATCACCATGCAAATGCAATACAAATAAGCGAGCCAACTCATGATGGACTTGAACAGTAGCAAACTTTTCACAAATTTCATAACATCACTGAAACTGGAAGCAAGAGACGGCAAGAGGGCAGGCCTGCAATTTTGTAAGGGTGGTCGGTTCTTCTCTAACATGTATGCCACCTTTATGAGGCCTCTGGGGTGCATGTCCCTCCATGGGTGAGTCACTTTGGGTCTCCACTTCATAATCGGATGAATGACCGGATGACATAACTGCTGCTATGCAAACTGCCTTGGAGAAATAGATGCTGGTGATAAAACTGCGTTGGACTGCTCTTTGTGATGTGGTTGAATTCTGCCACCAAGGGGAAAAATGCAACAAGGGATTGTTAGGAAGGGGGAAAATAGTAAGGGATTAGGGATTCTTGGGACAAATTTGTTTAGGAGGGTTTGGGAATTTTGTATAGGGTAGGGTTTGGGGTTTTTACATTAGAAATGTGTGGAAGGGAATAGGGGATAGGGGTTTAGTAATTTTTTGGGGATAGGGAAGAATGAAATTAGGGAGAAATAGAATAAGGGAGAAGGGAATGATGGAAAGAAGGGAGAAATGGGATGGAGGAGTGAGTTTGGTAGAAAAACAATGATTTTGAAACCCTAACAGCGATTTGTCTTAAGGTAATTTAGAGGTAGGGTTTGATGTGTTTGTTCAACCATTATCATCCATAAACCACCATAGCTTATCACAAATTCGGATGAAACATCAAGAAGAAGGCTCTACCTGGAAAATTCGCGCAAGTGATGGGCAATTTGGAGAAATTTCAAGCAAATTCAGGCCTTTGACTGTATGCGTCGCGCCGCATACCCAATGCGCCGCATCATCCCAGTGCACCGTGTCTGTGTTAATTTACACTATGTGGTTTCTCCCAGTGCGTCGCGCCTCCCCAATGTGCCGCGCCACCTACCCTATGCGCCGCGCCAACCAAGTTTCATCCAACTTCACCCAAATTCACAAAACTTGCTTTGAATTGCTTCCTCTTGGTTGCTAGCATGCAAATGACATTGATCTTCATGAAAATATCTTTATAAAGACATGGATTTGATTTTTGACTCTCCAAGACCCATCTTTGTAATGTTTTGGCATTGGCACTTTTTCCATTTTAATACAACTCTGTTTTTAAATTTCCTTTTTGATTTTTTGACTGAAATGATGAAATTCTTGGCAATTTTTTGTAGGGATAGCTGACATGGAATTTGGAAAAGGAGAACAGGGTTGTGCCTGAAGAATTCAACAACTGAAAAACTTTTGCAAATTTACAAAAAACGAAATGTCGACTTTTCTCCAAAACAGAGTTTTGAAGAAAAGTCATAATCCATCCATATGATGATGAAAATATTTGAAATGACAACTTATTAAGAACCTCCCTCTGGCCTGTTGGCATTATTGGACATCTTGAAGACACAATTTGTGAAACCCTTGACCTAGTGACTGGCAATGACTCTTGCTGATCAAAAGACTAAAACAAGGCTATAAGTGACTCAAAAACTTAATTTTGATGAACAGACTTGAGCCAATAGTGCAAGGCATGAGGGGTAATGAATAACAAGACCCATCTGTCAGATTATGGCATGCCCCTAGCAGAATGCAACTGAGTGAATCGAGCGAGACACCTAAAAATGAAATGCGATAAGAGAAATGATCTCTGATGGAGGGATGTAAAGACCGACTCTATTAACACAACACATATTGTCTAAGAAGAAGGACTAAATGCTTTAGCATAAATGGAAAGCTTGAAATGTTGGAGACCTGTTATAGCTAAAAATCAAGAATGACCTTGTGATGAGTTTAAAAAATTTATAAAAAGACCAACGAAGCCATAATTCTATGATTTATTAATTGGAACAAAGGTATGGTTTATCACCTATAGTGATTTATTTTCAAGTATTTACTTTCGTAACATTCTTGAAAACGTCGGCACAAGGGAATGATTACCAAATATCTTTTTCAATATGCTTGGTAAAGGAGACTTGCATTAAAGTTGATTTCATAAGTAATTAAATAGGTTTTTTATCTACTACTTAGTAAGATCATAGGACATGTCTAATCTATTTCCTCATAAAATGAATTTTTGAAAAATCCTTTAGAGAATAGTTATGATGAATTCTGAAAGAGGTCACCTCACAACTTTGTTGAAGAGATATACTACGAATTTGTAGCATGAAAGCATCACAATATGGATGATATATATACATGTGATAAACATTTGAACTATAACAAACATGTTCTTTCTTTTAGGATGTTGCACTATATATTCAGAAGTGGGACAATTTTGATGTCATTTGTTGTCAATACATATGTTAAAGAATCTGACTTATCAATTCTTGAATCCACACTTCACACATCAAGGAGAAGATCATTTTCATTTGATGAAAACAGAGCTTGATATGATAATCTTACAGTGAAGAAGAGATTGAGTTCCTCTTCAATTTTGAATACCAAATATCTTTTACAGATCTTGAGGTGTTCTCATGACAAAGGATGGGCTATTTGAATTGAAAGGGTCGAAATAAATATTTCCAAAAATATATGGTTACTAGAATTGTTGAAGCAGTAACCAAGTATACTATGGGTATGTCATATTTATCTTAATGAAAACATCTCATGAGGAGATTCTTAATCTTGAATGGAATATTTTTTATTGTTTGTTGAAGCATTGGAACTCTATGACTATTGGAAATTTGGATATGGAAACAAAATTTTTACATGACAAAGTTAGTTGGACTTGCAAATGGTATTAAATGAGCATTGTAATTAAACTAGGTTTTGTAAACCCTATATTATTCTTGAAGGAAAATGAAACCCTAGGGTTTGCAGATAAAACCCTAGAGCTAGACCTAGATTAATGTTTCCACTTAAATGAAGAAACCTTAGCTCATGCAAGGAAGAAATGACATCATGTTGATGATGAGGACAAAATTAATAAAGTTACAAGATAGATGTAAGAAGGCTAAGATCAAGAGGGAGCTAGTATTTCCTACTATCCTCAAAAAATAAGTATCTCATATATCTCTTCCTTGATTATTATTGTTAATTTATTATTATTTAGTCTATTGTCGTCGTATCCTTTGCTTGGTTATAATTGTTCTTTCATGGCCTCCTAGTGAGAATTAAAGGTACATAGTAAAAGTTTCCTAGACTCTGGAAGCACATCAAAGTAGTGGAAAAATGAAGCAAAGTGTGTGCCAAGAGGACTTTCCCAATATCAATGATGTGTATTGAGAAATATTATACTAGATGAGATATGATTTTAGAGAGAACAAGCAGATCATTAAGTTTGAAGTATACCTTGATTGTTCTAAAGAGAAGTCAATGGTGATGGTGACTTCCAAATGGATCTATGATATCTAGCATGCAGCACATGGCCACATAGACAAGTATAAAGCGAGAGTTGAGAATAGAAGGTTCTCCAAGAAAGAGGGAGAGGAGCATGACAAAAAAAGTCTCCATTTGTAAGGTAAACTTATCTCAAAATTATTATCATAGCTCTGAAAATTACACTAGGTGGATGCAAAGATCATTTTTCTCAATGAAGTAACTAAGGAAGAAGAAGTGTACATAGAGTTAACTCAGTGATTTAAGATACATGAGAAGAAGTATCATGATTGAAGAAGGTTGTGTACGATCAAAAGAAGACACATTGAGCTTGGTATTTTTTAATTAATGGATCAAGGTTGATCCTAGTTGATTTGTCTTCGATACAAGTAGAAAGACTCGTGCGTCAAAGGGAGCAATTGTGGCAAAAACAATTGCTTCTAAAACAAAGGGAGTAGTGAGAGAACCTTGTTTTAGCTTCACAGGGAATTTACCTCTGAGTTCAAGATGATGGTATATCAGGCTAAGGGAGCATCCATGACTACCACATCATGATGTTCTTTAGTCTGAGAGGGAGCACCCAGTCAGCGATATAGGAAATCAGTTCTGGTGATCAATCCAGTGAAGGAAGCATATTATTTTATGATTGAGCCAAGACATGTTGGAGTTAGTCATGGCATAGTGATTTATGGCTTCATATATGTATAAAACAGTGAAATAAAACTACAAAGATTAACAGACTCTAATTGGCCAATAAGTGCAGAAAGAGTTCCTTGAGATGTTGCTTCAGTTTGGTCTCTTTTATGATTTTTTGTTGATGAGATGGAAGCAGGAATTTGTCGCACTCAATAATCTTGAGTTTGAGTATATTGCAAATTGGTTTGCAAGTTGAGAAGCAATATGGCTTCAGAGGCTACTTGCGGGATTTTCTTAATCAAGTGCGGGTGACGACCATGATGATATTTTGAAGCACAGTGAGATATAGTACCGAGACGTGGTGTAGAAGGAAGTAGTGTGGCTTAAATACAATCAAGAAGATTGCTAACAGAGCCTTTGTCCCAGGATGAAGTCTATATACTTCGAGCACAATATTGGAGTGATTGAGCATGTCTCTATTAACAAGAGGGAGTGATAAAATTGTGGCATCTAGGACAATTATTCTCCTTGGGTCAAGTTAACTAGGATCAGGGAAAATGGTTCAGAGTAATAGCATCAAGGACAAACATTCCCCCTTTTTCAACTATGTTGACTAGATTAGGGAGAATGGTCTAGCAGAGGACAATCATTCTTCCTATGTCAAGTATATTGACCATATTAGGAAAAATGGTCCTAAAGGCCCAACATCCCTTAGTTAAGTGGGTGCCTTTCAACATCAGGCTCAGATTACTATCCAGATAGGTTGAGTGAGCCCATTTAGCAACATGGCTTAAAGTGATGCCTTTGGATTTTGGACCAGATTACTTAAATGGATTGAGTGTGTCCTTAGGTTTTCACCATGAGTCAAAGAGATTGACTATAATGATGGTGAAATGGGACTAGTCAATATACCATGGGTGAGAGGCATCGACCATAATCATGGTGAATAGATGATAGTAAATAATGTACCATATGTTAGGAGTATCGACCATGATTATGGTGATGATGCACCATAAGTCAGAGTTATCGACCGAAATTATGGTAACTTGTCGATGTTGATGATTTAGCATATGTCATAATTGTTGACAATATTATGGTAAGTCGATAATGTTGATGTTGTTGATTTACCATGTGTCAACTTTGTTGACCATACTATGGGAATCAGATGATGTTGACATTGATGAATTGTTATAACCTTTTCTTAGAGAAATTTCTCAACATGAGACAATGAAGATAGTCATTATGAATACCTCCCTAGCTAAGAGGGAGTGTTAAATTTTGTAGCTATGTCTGGTCTTCATAATTAATATTCTACCCCTGGAAGTATTTGTAATGATAAATATAAAGCACTTTCTTCATACTTTTGTCAAAAGAAAAATTATAAGGCATGTTCTACATGTCCTTTTCAAAAGATAAATTTTTTATTTTTAATATTTGAATTTTTGGCTCCAAGAAGCCAAGTCAACCCTCCACCTAGTCAAGTCACCCAATCGTAAAGGCACCCATTCAGCCATCCATTATACAAAATATATGAGGCATTTGACCTCCTTCCAAAGAAATAAAATTGGATCACCTTTGAAATAGAATTTGATCATCTGGGGAATAAAGGAAAGGGAGAATTTGAGGCAAAAGACAAGACAAATCTAAGGCTTGTTAAAGGAAGAATCTAAAGCTTAAGTGTAGGATCAAATCTCTGATAGAAACATATATAAATCTTTGTGGAAGGGTTGAATCTCTGAACTTCGTAAAAGGGCAGTCGGAACAAGTTTCCTTAGGCATAGTATGAGGCCGAAATTATTCCCTAGCAGAACTATCCAAACTAAATTCAATGGGTAGATTTATGACCTGACTAGGATGTAGTCAGATCAGGTTTGCCCAAAATTTCCTTTTTGGTCAGTTTGACCTTGTGGTTGACTAGATGATCTAGGTGTTGTTGAAAAGTGAAACTAGGTTCGTCTTCATAATGACATGTAATTGTGAATTTTGTAAATGATGTAATGAAGAAAATCAAATTATTATTGTAAGCCTTGCTTCATGGGTTTCATGAGCAAGAGATTTTATTTTATATGGATCCCATTGAGAGCCCTAGGATTGTTTATTAAAAGTAAAAGAGTCTAGGTCATGTATGAATAACCCTTCTTGGGGATATAACAATGTATTTGAGTCTATAATATGTCTATAAATCCCTCCAATGACAAGCACTAATACTCCTCTTAATGTTAGCCTCAATATACATAAGAAAATCTTAGCTTATATAAATACATACCTATTCATAAGTACAAGTTGGCTTATTTATGGAAAAACCACTATAAATACGTGGGTAGACTCTTCGCATTTCCACAGTGAAAATTCGGGTCTGTCTCTAAGATTTTCGGGTGATATCTACATTCAGAAGTTCAAATGGAATTCAGATGGGTACAATGAATGGTTTGGATATAAACACAGTGAAGAGAATTTGGATCTCTTTGATATTTCGGATGCCAAAGGACAGTGAAGCTCAAATACATCTAAGAGATTTTTTGGTGGACAGAGGCGGTGATAAATTCGGATCACAGAAGCTCAGATCACAATAAGTTCGGATCTCTGAAGGTTAAGGAATTCAGATCACAGCTGTAGTGACAAAGTACATAAGGAACTCGAATCAACGATGAAAGGATATCACATTAATAAGGGTTTGGATTTCTAAGAAAGAGTCTTGATGCTACAGCAGAAGGATACAATTTGGATGAGTATATATATACCATAGTTAGAGGAGATGATCTCAAGGTCAAAGAAAAGGAGGAACCGAGAAGAGGAAGGAGAAGACAATCTAGAGAATTAGTGTATTGGTCTTGGAGTGGCTAATAGGTCAAGGGTCTTGGTCTTTGTATTCGTCAATTGGGATCTCTATAAGAAGAATGTGAATGGGTTTTCCTCTCAAAGAGTGAGAGGTTTTGGCCCTGGCTTATAGCCTACATGTTGTGCCTCTTGTGTACTTATGTTCATGCATTGGTTATTGTTTTATGAAGAAGAATACTAATAATCTAACACAAATTAGATTATAATATAAACAAGTAAAAAACTTTCACAAGCAGTCACTAATAAAAGAGAAACCACCTAATGCAAATTCCCTAGATTTCTTAACAGGTGTGTCTCTTGCTAAACTGAAGAATTTCTCTAAGGAAACGGTTGTTGGGTTTTACTGATGTGGTTTTCCCAAGGTAAATTATTGTGTTCTTGATTTGGTTATCTCTGTATGATTCTAATGCCTACTATTGAATATCTTTTGTGTAATTACTTAATGATTAATGTAAATATAGGATAATCTAAAGTTAATATCATTATAAGTAATTATCAGATAGAAGACATATTAAAAATCAACAATTCAAACTCGCTTTCATTAATTGGATCATGAGATATATCACCACGGTTTCCTTTGCAGTTCTCATAAATGGATCTGCATCTCCCTTCGTGTTGAAAAATGCAACAAGAAATTCTCAATTTGATTTTTCCTTAATTAAATTGAGAAAATATGAATTTCCACATCAACAGACAACTTGGATGCAATTAACTTGCGTGACATGGCTTGAGTCACATAGTTGACTTAGTAAATTCAAGTTGGAGGAGTTAGATTTCAGCTAAGCATGTTTGATTTCTAATTTGTAGAAATCAAAGTCAGTTATCTCAAGTTGTTTTCAGTTAAACTAGTTGCAACTTTTAGAGGAACTAGTGGAAGGTCAGTTGTGTAGTGGGACTTCAGTCAAACTCAGCGATGATCCAGTAAATTGATCAATCAACCCAAAATGGCTGGTGCATATAGAGAATTCGATTTACCCAGTTGAGGTGGATATTCCAAGGCAATGTAACATTAGTTGTAGATTACTCTAGAGTGTACATGTGTTGCATGCAACCTGATTATCAACCTGAGGAATTGCGCAATCCATTTTGGATAAATTCCTAAATAATAAGGGCCTAATTTCTTAAGGAATTGCATAAGGAAATAGGGGATCAAGCAGAGGTAGAAATTGACTAATAATAGGGGCCTAATTTCTCAAGGAATTACGTAAGGAAATAGGGGCTCAAGCAAACGTAGAAATTGACTAAGTCTGGGTCAGAGCTTCTCAATGAGTAGAGAGATAGGTTATCCACATGTAGGTTGTGCTCAGTTGAGAAAAGCAATTGTAATACATCTCTATTTGTTACATCAATGCAAGCAGGCATTGAGGTTTTTAGTAGTTTTCTTTCCGCGAGAAAAATATTATTTGCATATGTGTGATTTATTATTACATGTCTGAGATTTTTGTTCTAAATTGTGAATTAATGTTCATAGAGTAGGTTTGTGTATTGTGATTTTGATTAAAACTTTATAAGCAGTTGCAAATCTACATCGTAATTTCTACATGGTATCAAAGAAAGATTCACATTAGAGCAAGAATTTCGAATTTGTTTCTTAGGAGATTCGAATTTGGAGTTCAGTGTAGCAGAATCTCTTCAGGGTTGAGAAGATGGCCTTCAATGGACTTAGGCTATAGTATGTCTTGGAAGGCACCACTAATTTTGTTGCATGGAAGGATCGCATGGAGCCAATATTGGATGACAATGAATTTCTAGAATGCATCAAGACAGATATTGTAAAACCACTGGAATGTGATGCCCAGAGCCTTGCTCAGTGGAAGAAAGATGTAGCCAAGGTAAGGAGAATAATCTTGGAGGGAGTACGGGATCACATTGTCTCAAATATTCAGACCTGATATGGTATTAATTTTGGTCTATAAAGATATCGCATCCACTCCATATCAGAGCTCTTGTATGTAACCATGTTATAAATTCGTGATATCGGAAAATATCTGACATACCTTTCCACCTGTCACTTATCCGCGTATGTCATAGCCTCTGGAACCGATATGGTTATAAAATCGATTTAATTTAATATTGGCTCCACTCATTATATTGTGACTTTTGTTTTTGGCCCAAACCCTTTCCTCTGATCTCCGATAAGCTATGGATCTGATACACATATGAACCATGGCTAAATTCAAACATCGTGTCCATTGCATTGGATGTTTACCATAAGATTGTTGTGTGACTATGTTTAAAACTTCTTATATGAAATTGTTCTGATAGACTCCTATGCTTTCCACTTGTCATCTGCCAGGGGGCCATTGTTATATGAATTGAAAATCCATTGATTTCTTTTTTTTTTTGGGCGTAAATAGTAGTTGTTTGCATATTATTATTTCTTCCATTTTTTTATGGCTAACTCTAATTTTGTTATTCTTTTTTGACACAGGGTTTCCGATTAAGGCCATTATTAAAACAAATTTGGTATATTGCTAATGAAAATTATCCAAGCAAACAAAGGGATATTATAATAAAAGAAAATTGTTGTTTTAGTTGTTCCACGAGTACGAATTCTTCGAAACAGACTGGAGACAAGCAAGATTATTCTTATTGTTGTGTAGGCTAAATTAAGAAAAAAATTATTAACTCTACCATCGGCATTTTTCTAGACCCTAATCAAACCAATCCTTTTGTTTTATTGTGTTTGAAATTAACTCAACTGTGGAGAGATTTGGAGAAATTGTTTTTATTTCTAAATCATGTATAAATACCCATTGTTGGGTTGAGTTTGAGATGAATTTGAATCCAGGAGAAGAGGCAGAATAACTTAGGATCTTTCAATCTGTTTGTAGAGGAGTTTCAACGCTCATTTACACTACTGTAGTGGGAATAAAGTCTTCTTTGCAAACAAGATAGAGTTACTGGGAGCAAAGGATTTTCACTACTATAATATTTTGAGGTTCTGTAACTTGATTCATATTCATAATAAAGTTTATTTTTGTAATTGTTGTATGGCACTATTGTGTGCATCAATTATTGAAATAGATGTTTTCAGTTTTCGATTACATTATGTTGTATGAGTTATTTTTTAGCTTTAGCGCTATTGTTAAATGTTAATTGTTATCCCATTTAAAATTTGATCCAGCTATCTTGTAGGATTAATCAGAAATACATCTTGAAAACTAGAAATTATATAAGAACATAATTTTTTTTTTCTTTAGGCTAGCTAGTTATCTAACAGTTTGAAGTTATAGATGTCTTGATTTTCTACATGTCATTTTATTAGAACTATTTTAGTATTATTACATGAATATTTCATGTCTTATGCATATGTTTATTAGGATTTAGATTTATTTACAGTTAAGTGTCTGGTAATTATTTATTAGGCATTTAGTTGTTTATATCTTCTTTAACGAGGATTATATCTTGCGAATTATTTCCCTAGACTATTTCCTTTATCTCATTTTAATTCCAACATGCTTCTTTTCCCATCCTTTTAGCTTGCTCTTCATCGAGAGAAAAACTACACTTTATTTCAATCGAGATGGGTCTAGGATAAGTGCTTCTTAGGTTAAAATTAGAATTTAGATTTAATTATACATTTCTAGAAGTCCTTTTATCAAAGATGCAAAATTTAGTTGTGGCTTGGCAAGCCACAAAGTCAGTTTGAGGATCATTCTCTTGCCTAATCAGCAAGGAGAATCGATGTGATGTCTCTTCTCTATTGGTAGATGAAGGTCATACTTTAAGCCATTAGAGATAGAGAGAAGGTAACTAGACCTAGTCTAACCAGTGGGAACCACCATTTTAACGGAAAAGGAATTGCTTTAAGTTCATGACTGGGTGGTCTCCCTTAGAATGTTGAAAAGGTCATTTTTTCCAATCAACACTATGTTATGTTGCCTATGATGTGTTGTCAATCATACACATTGTTAAAGATTTTAAAACAACATTTAAAAAAAAATAAGGATCATGAGCTTGCATTCATGGATTTTTCATGGGAGTTCCTATGGTAAGAAAACAACCATGTTAACGTATAATCCATTTAAAAATCATATGCAGCAGCCACTCAATCTTGAAATTGTTACATAATTAATAATTGAAACGAATTCATAGTCATAATCCTCCTCCCATCGAGTTGTTAGTCATTTGATAACTTATATTTAGCACAATTTTATTAACAATCAGCAGGCACAAACCAAACTAACTTGGTACCCTATAATTACTTACTAAAAATTCCTTTCTTACCCGTGACAAAGCCTATCCAATCCAAGTATTGAACCTAGATGCAATGATACCACTTTGTAATGTACCTGACCCCTTCGTTTCACATTGAGGAATGGCGTAATAAGATTATTTATTAATATAATTATATTATATTATATTATAATTATATATTATATAATATATATAAATATATATATTTATATATATAATATATATATATATATATTCTCGTTAACTAATGAGGTGTGGCTCTGGGACCCTATCAACACGTCGACTCTTAACATGATACTCCCCCCAAAAATTGGTTGTATGGTTGACGTGTCATGTTTCTGGTACACTCAAAATGTATTGAGCTTTCAATTTGAGGTTTCCCCCTGGAATCCAATACACCCGGATGACGTGTCATGTCTTTGCTATAATGTCCAACTCTCCCGCTAATGGCCTGCCATGTGATGTGGGTCCGACCACACATCCTTTGTCCATTGTGATACCTGAATCTCCCAATATTTCTTATGCAATAGTTACAAGCTTCCAGTGTTCCATGCTGCCACGTAATCCTCCACGTGCTACCCATAGGTGTCCCTGTGGCCCCACAACTTTGACTTGTTTGTGATTCCCTAGGACATTCAACCATCCATGTTTACGGGGTTTCCAACCTCCGAGGTTTAACCGTTTCCCAAGTTACATCATGCCAAAGTCATCCAACCACGTGTCGACCTATGATAGGTCCATGTGTCCCCCATATGTGGTTTTTATGGTCACCCAAGACTCACAAATTGCTTGTCACATGCCCCTCAAGACATCATACTGAAGCCATCTCCACTATGACGATGGAACACCACGTGTTTGGTCTATGGAGAGCAAAGGATCCCTTGACGACTGGGTTAGCACTTGGACTCACGTAGTGAATTGGAACCCTCAAACTCAGAACCCTTTAAGACATCATTCACACAATTCCCCGGGATTTCGACCTTCTAGACTTCCAAGGTGGCCAGCTCTAGTAGCTTCCCCACCTAATGGATCCAGGTGACAGAGAAATCTCTATCATCATCTCTCGACAAAAACCTAATGCCCTTTTACCATTAAGTCCCAAGCTCTAATTCAAATTATCCTTCGGATTCAGACTCTATGTTCTTTCTTCCCCCTTCTAACCAATCACGTGAGAGGAATCTAGTTCCACCAATCAGAAGCCTCCCTTGACTAGGGTTTTGACCATTTGAAGGATAAGGTTAGACAAACCTCTCCTATAATTTCATGGCCTCACTCCTTTGTGCCACAACAAGGTTATTCTTCTCATTCCCTCCATGACTCGATCAAAGGGTCTCAACTCTACGGCACGTAGTGCCTTAGACAAATAGCTCAGTAGTCTTCCCAGATACAAGCTCTAGCATCACTCAAGCTTCTTGGAATTAACCTTGTCGACTATGGCTCTTTCTCAAGAATCTAGTAGACTCCCACACATGCTTCATGGTTTTATAATAGTTCCCTTGGTTGTCTAGGGCGATTTATGATGTCATCACTCTTAAGCTTGATCGATAAATTCTCTAGCAAGTGTCTGGCCCTCGAGTCTTCCCTTCCCACGGGGAGGGGATGCCACCCTAGGTAGCCTAGGTGCTCTAGCATGGTTTACCTACCACATATTTGGTGCAAACTTCTGAGAGATTCCCGCCTCTCCTGCCACACACTAACAATGCCATACCCTATGTCGAGCCTGCAAATAGCTTCATGTCGATACACAGAGCCATCAGGTGCCTTGGTAGCCACTCTGAGATGCCACCAACAGTTATCCAGCCTGCTGAAAATGCAAGGTTGAAGGACATTCGGGTAAAGATGGTGACTCAATTGATACCACATAAAAACTCCCTTTGACATTAATGTGGTGCTTGTCGTGAAACATAAGAACTTGTAACTTAATCAAAAAGGAAACACAAGTGAATACAGACCCTACTATACAGAGGGTCTTCCATGTAATCTTCATATTAATAAAAAGGACCTTAGAACCCACTATTCTTCAAGTATTAACCCAAGCCCTCATGGCTTAGTCGTGATATGTAACGAGTTTTATCTCTTTCCTTATAAGTTATTTACGTGTTTCTTCACAATACTAAACATGTATATAAATCTAGACTCAACACAACATTGTGACTTCGCCTTTATTGTCATGTGGTTTATTATGCCTCTTATGTATCAAATATTTTGTGCCTTTCATTAGCAATCGCAAGGCACATTTTTCTTTCAGATTTCACATAAGTGCATCTATACATTTAGCACATTATATATAAATCACATTAACATATCCCCATGGGGATGTAACACATAAGCAATTAAAATCAACACAGTACAATCCCTAAATCCAGAACCATTATCCACAACACAACAACATGATTCATCAGAAGACAACCAGCATACACAAATACTTATCTTTGAATGTGTAGGGAAATTGATTCTAAGATAAGGACTCTCCACCCAACTATAGATAGTTGTAGCCATAGTTACTTGCATCTATCACCCTCAAGCTAGATTCCAAAGTTTGGGGAGGTTGTTTGCTTCAGGAACTAGCAAACCAATTGCCACTGATATGGGGCTCAAAAGGACTTCCTTCCTCAATCCCACCAACTGATAGATACTTGCTTGGTTAACACCAGGAGTCCAGAGGTGCCCAACCTCACCCCCAAGTTCTCACACAGTGATTCACCCCCTTCTAGGAATTCCAAAATCCACAATACCATTGGGGCAGTAACCACAAGTATTCATTCTTGTCTTCCTCATCTTCTGCTTTAGGATGGTCTCTACCCAAGATGTTGCAGGGCTACAAAGTCCACTATCTCAACCCACAGCCTCCAGGGGACCCAAGTTATTACAGAGCTCCAAGATTCCATCCCAACCCACAACCTTTAGGGACCCAAGTTGTTACAAGGCTCCAGAGCCCTCTGTCTCAACCCACAGCCTCCAGGGACCCAAGTTGTTATAGGGATCTATGGATTCTATCTCACCCACATGATACATCCTCCAGGGACCCTAAGTTATTATAAGGCTTTCGAGACTATCCACTCAACCCACATCCTCCAGGGATCGAGTGCCAATCCCCTTCTCTTCTATTCTACGTTGCTTGCTAAAAGCTCTTTCTGAACCTTTTTTTCTTGATGCCTCTCTTCGTCTTTATTTGTCTCTCCTCCTTCCCATTTATATGTTTCCCCTCTCTCTTTCACATCCAAAATTTTCTTGGCCTCCTCCTCGACCACCATTACTATTGCGTCCTTGCTGGCCTGCAGCACAAATTCTCTCCACAAATTTCTTATCCTTCCTTTCTTGTAGTTGCTTCTTAATCAACATGGTATTGCATACTTCCTCTTGCAGTTCATTTAATTTCAGGAGCTCCTTCATCAATTCATGCACTAGTCAACCTTTAATGGTTGTCTTGCATTTCAGGTTTCTTCTTTGCACAAGAAACCACAACGTCCCAAGCGAGTGACCTTTGTCCTAGCTCTAGAATCTTTGTCCCTTGACTCACTCCCCCATTTTTTTCTTTATTTCAATTGTTGCAAAATATTTTACAATATATTTACAATGTAGCGTGTACGAGGACTTTGGGTGGGGTTGTCACATGGCTAGTGAAAAATCTAACCATCCTTCCTTTTGCTAGGTTATTAATATCTAGCATTAGGGTTAAAGTTTAGTTTAGGGTTTTAAAACCTTCTTAGAATGTCCACGATATTATAGAGTTATCTTGAATTCATACACAATAGTAATTCCCCATATTCACTTAAGGTGGGCTAACATGGTCACCACTTGGACATGTACATAATATTTGGACTGTTGCCTTGACATGACCTAAAACTACTCATACAAACTCCATTTTAGGTGAACTATAGTTTGTTGGAAAGATCTCAATGAGAAGAACAATTTATATCAAATATGAGGAATGCCAATGGTAATCCTAAGAGATTGCAAGTCAAAATCACTATTTAGGATCTAAAAAACGCATAAAAAGTTGATGTTTCAAAGTATGATGAAATCAAGACCACCTTTGAGATATTAGGATCCCAATTTCCCTAATCTATAGCATCAATAAATTCATATGATACTTATGTATATCCATTTTATCATTGCATATTATCGCCACAACTCAATAGAAGGAATTCATGGTTGCCAAATCTGTTTTAAGAAAACTATTTTCTCTCTTATAACTTTGCAAATATTCTCCTTCCATAATTTGATAGGTAGGAAAGGTAACTTTTCTTTTAAGTGAGTTGAAACATGACAACCATGATTTTAAAGAATCTCAAGGTAGATTTACCCATGAACGAAGGTCCACCATTCCTAATGTTCAACCTATGGTTATGAATATTTAATAGGAAAATTTTCAACCTATGGTTATGAATATTAAATAGGAAACGTATTGTACAGCCTTGTGCTCATGGTAAGAACAAGGCAGTAACCCAAGAAATGAACCCAATAAGGCCCCATCCACTATCTGATGGACCTTTTAGTACATCACTTTGCATTAGGATAGTTGTGAAGGATTCAAATATTATACCAATGATAGTGTTCTAGGCAATTATTTTAGTTTGAACAAATTAGATATTTAGCTATGTATGTGAATATTTTTTTAAAAATAACACAATTTACCATTAAAAATTGGAAATCTTGGCAAATATTACCAATATGAACACATTTCATGTAAAAAATAAGTGAAAATGGGACAATTAGAGAATACATTTTTTGAAATAAAAAACTCAAAAATTACCAATTGTCAGAAATTCACCACTAAAAAAATACCTTGCAAGTTTACATGGAAGTGGATTATCAAATCCTTTTATGAATACTCCAAAATGGTGTTAGCTACTAGAACCATATTCATCTCAAACCACATCTTAACTTGCTTCATCTTGATACACCGAAGTTAGTTGCAATAATATTTAAAGACAGGGTTAGTACTCACCTCAAAATTAAGATACGTTGTGGCTACAGTTTAGAATCTTAGTTCTAGCCTTCTTTTGCTCCCTAGCGACTTCAAAAGAATGTCCAAAATGTTATAATGTATGTGAGTGATGCCTTTTAGTTGGAGAATAGAAACAATGCACCCTTCTCACAATGGGATAGAAAATATGAACCAACTGCTTAAGCCTCATTACACCCTTTACTAATTCTAAAATTCTTAGAGTTCTATTCATGATAAATTTTAGTGGCAATTTTTTTTCAATTAACTACTTTTTTACTGTTTTTCAAAAAAACATATTTTCTAACTAGCCATTTTCACTTCTAAAATTTGCTTTTTTTATTTTAAATAAAATATATTAATATTAATAAGATGGGTAAAAAATTACAAATTTGAATAGTAAAATGTATGTTTTAAACGAATAGTTATGTACATGTCTATAAATATGATTTTTTTAACCAAAAATTTTCACATATTATATAGTCAAATATAATGTATGAATTAAAAAAAATACCTTAAAACTTTTATTTTGGACAATTTTTGATAGACCATTAACCTTATGTTTGACTTCTACTTTAAGATTTTGGGAAGGCCCAAAGGTGGCCATGTGGAGAGAAAAGCCAATGGTCATTGATTTAGGAATAACCTTTGTATTTTTCACTATCCATTGTCTCATCTTCCTTTGTGTCGTTTCTATAATGAACAACCTTGGGGTTTATGAAATCGAGAATTCTACACCTTATTCTTAAGAGGCAAAGTTTTGGACAATTTTTGATAGACCATTAACCTTATGTTTGACTTCTACTTTAAGATTTTGGGAAGGCCCAAAGGTGGCCATGTGGAGAGAAAAGCCAATGGTCATTGATTTAGGAATAACCTTTGTATTTTTCACTATCCATTGTCTCATCTTCCTTTGTGTCGCTTCTATAATGAACAACCTTGGGGTTTATGAAATCGAAAATTCTACACCTTATTCTTAAGAGGCTAACAAATTTTTGAGATATTCCCAAAATTTTGTACATATCTTCTTCAGTATTTTCAATAATTCCTTAAGATAGAAGTGGAATGGTATTATCAATGTTAGAAGTAATAATGGACCAAATATTAGCAAAAATATTTCAACAGCAACCCTACAACAAATACCACAATACCAACCCAAAGAAGAATATACTTCCTCTGCATGATTATTGGTGGAGCCATTTGAACTCCTTATTGTCCATGTGCTCTAAGCCGTTGGGAACCATGTTGTCACTTATAACATTACTTTAATGAAAAGCAAAGGAGTTAAGTAATAGATCCCGAATGTGACATAAAGTACAATCAATAATTTAAAGGTTGACACTAGATTGAGAGAACATAATATCAATGGCATGAATGTAAGTGCTTTTAAGGTCAATTGCACCCAAATGATAAGCAAAGGC
The DNA here is from genome assembly GCA_000404065.3 of Pinus taeda. NCBI lineage: Eukaryota > Viridiplantae > Streptophyta > Pinopsida > Pinales > Pinaceae > Pinus > Pinus taeda. Next base: position 107,839 of record APFE030802542.1, read on the forward strand.
TCAAGAATAGTAATACACAAGGACTAATATGTAATCCAGAAAGAGCAACTTTGCTGTGAAACTAATGTGTGCTTTTTTGGGGGGAAGGCATCCCCACTCAAGAAGCAATATATACAATATATATATCATCTGTACATTTGAATTGAAACCAATATTTGTTGCGCGCAGGCAACTCAGCAAACCGACGGAGCGGCGAAACGAAATGTTACAATACGCTGCAGAGCAGCGCTTCATGCAATGTGAATCATAACCCGAGTGGGGGGCTACAAGCCGACTGTCCCAACCACCGGGCCAAATGACCACGTGCAAAACTAATGTGTGCTTTGACACCTTTTAAATAATATTTTTTTAAGTCCATTAAAATTTATTAACAATTTTACTTTAATAATTATTTTATATTTATTAATATTTAAATGTGAATATAATAATTATTAGTATTTAAATGTAAACTCAGTAATTGATTGTACTTATTTTATAATTTAGTATGAAGAAGATGTATACTCAATTTACAATTGATATGTGTCTTTTTTAGAATTAACAATAAAATATTTTTTAACTAAAAACAATGTCAATGATAATAAAAAACAATCTGGAATAAACTATTTGAATATTTATGGCAACTAAATTATTTCAATATCCCTTGCACATAGAAAAAAAAAATTAAAAGAAATTATTTTAATGTGAATCATAATAAAATATTTTAATGCTTAAAGAGAAAAAAATAATTGAGAAAAACAACTTGGGAATCAAATCTAGGCTAACGTTAAGAATTTTTAAAAGAAATTATTTTAATGTGAATCATAATAAAATATTTCAATGCTTAAAAAGAAAAAAGTAATTGAGAAAAACAACTTGGGGAATCAAATCTAGGCTAAGGTTATGATAACATGTTGAGGTTTTCATTACAGCAAAAAGCACAGAGATTAATAAACTTCCAAACCCCTACTATTACCATGTTGAGGTTTTCGTTACAACAAAAAGCACAGACATTAATAAACTTCCAAACCCCTACTATTATTTTGAGTGGATGGTTTAGTTTCATATTCCGAGGGTGACACTTAATCCACATAATTGATTCTGAATAAGGTGAATGTGAATGTGACAATTACTCCAACATGTACTATATAAAACAATTGAAAAATAATAATGATGATGATGATTAAAACATTTTAATTAATTTCATTACTCTATATTTTCTTCCTTTTTCAAATATATTTTTCTATCAATTTTGTTTGAAATTCAACAAAAATTTATTGAAATTACAAATTTAAGTTATGGAATCTATACAATCCAAATTTCCAATTACAAACATTTTTCAAGTTTTACAATCTAAAAATAATTTACACTTCAAAACATTAATCCCTCTTAACACTTATTATATCGCTGATTAAAATATATATTTTAAATCCATTTTAACCATGAATAAATAAAAAATGAAAACTCTAACAGTACAAATATTTTTTAATTCTTCCCTTAAAGATTTGCATGTCTAATTTATTTGATCATTTTCAACATTGTTAAATCCGATAAATGTATAGTAATACATAATTGCACTCAATGAACAAGAGACTGTGGACAATCCGGATCATACAAATTCAAAAAACTTCCACAGAAGCCTAAAATCTAACATATATATATATATATATTATTGATAAAAAATAATAACTATTGGTCAATTTAAAATCATATAAAAGATTTATTTAGTTGGCAGCCGTTCTAATTTTAAATGCATAGCAACACGTCGAATACAATTACTCTCACATGACGTCCAGTTCATCAAACTATTAAATATTTATAAAAGTTGGCATTACGTTGCCGCAATTTGCAATTCAATATTCATTTTCGATACTCCGAATACATACTTTGTTTTGCTTTATATCAACAACTTTTCATTTGTTACTTCAACATATAAAAATGTGATAAATAACTTTTTCATTTATAATAAAGAAAAAGAGGTAATATTATATGGATGTTATAATAATAATAATTTATAAAATTTGGGATGTTCTCTTCATAATGGGTAAGATGACAAAAGAATAAGTGCCCAGGCACCAGCTACATTGAGATAAAATATAAATGATGATGAAAGTTAATGAAAAATAAAATAAAAATGGTTTATATTATTTATTTTTTATTTTTTTTATGAATTTTTATAATAAAGGTATGGAGGAAGAAGTGAATGTTTTTTGAATTTAATACTATTATTATAAATAAAATTATTGGTAAAATATATATCATATTTATATATTGAATATTGAATATGAAGAAATGTGTATTTTTTTAATTTGTTTTATATTTATATAATATATATATATGTGTATTTCTTTCTCTATATATATATTAATCAAACATTATAATATTATATTGTATATAATTTTAGTATTTGTAAATTGTCTAACAAATATGAGAATGTATATTCAATTTTTATTTATAGTTTATATTTTTATATATATTAATCCATTTTAAAAGATAATTAAAAACAAAAATATTTGAATATCAAATTAACAAAAATTAAATATTAATTATTTATTTATTTTTTGAAGTTAGTCACTTTGCATTAAGTTATAAGAGGATTACATAGACCAAAATTTATTGTTGTTGGCCTGCTCGAAGGAAAATCAGACCAATAGCATAAGTTGAGAGTCTTGACATACATCAACATGAGTAAACAAAAATGACTACTAGAATTGTAACAAAAGACCAGTGATTCAAAACAACTAGTGAGCAAAATATCTAGGCATCTGTGTTGGCTAGTCACCATCCTCATCTAAGGAGAAGGAGATATTAGTTGATCTCCTAGTTAAAATGGTTAGCTTGTGGTATATATTGTAAAGCTTTTCCTCCAACTCTGCCAATCTAATAGAATTCTCTTGTTGAGTGTCTACTGAATCAATGAGGACTTGTGGGATTAGAATTTTAGTGTGTCAATAAACATTAACTACTTGCATGTACTAAGAAAAATGTGACCGAGTAGAACTCCCTATATCAAGGATCTAGTCATGAGTAGCAACATCAACATGGGGGTCAAAAATGTAACGTCAAGCATGGTGCACTTTTGCTTCCACTCATCAAATTTCTTGTTTGACTAGTTCGAGAATGATTTCCTGATATTGAGCCCATGGAATCACAAGATTTGGTGTGAACATGGAGCTGGAATTACAGGCAATGTGGCAATCCATCTGGGAACAAATATGGGCATGCCCCCACCTACCACCCATGCATCAAGTAGCAGGTCTACCATGAGGCATAGTTGGAAAATGAAGAGACAAAGAGAAGGTAGGAAGATAGTGGATAAGAGCACAGGAATCGGGGTTGACCAGGAGGGATGACTAGGAGAGAGAGGGGTTGAGGAAGGAAAACGATAGCTTGGGATAGGTGGTCGAGTAACTAGCCAGAGAGTGAGGTGGCAGTGTGAAAATGGGAGAAGTAGCAGCCCAGAAGGAAAGATAATCCAAGAGGGAGAGGGACAGACAAACAAACTAAGAAAAGAACAAAGAACAAAAGGAGAGAGAATGATTAGGAAAATGATGAGGATCAACAGAAGAAGGAAAGGTACTAGAGATGGAACCTTGTTGTAAAGCCCAAGAAGAAAATTTGAGCCCAAAAACCAGTAAAACCACAATTGAGAAAGCTTGAGAAAAAATAGATAGATAAATAATAGAGTTGAACTGAAAGAATTGTTACTAGGACCAGAGAGATGTCCACAAAGAGGCTGAATCTGAGAGCTCTGATGGAGATTAGTGAGGAACAGCAGGTGTGTAAAAGTCCAACTCCAGCGATTCTCAACATGATCAACCTTGGACACAGTGCATGTTTTGGGTTTTGAAGTATTGTCAGGGAAAAGGATCTTAGCATCGTCAAGCTGATGATTCAGAGGCCAAAAACAATAATCACATTTGTAAGAAAAACACCAAGACAAAATTTGGAGCCGATAACACCAAAGGGGTTGGATTATGCTCAAATTATGAATACCACATAGCAATGCAGTGACAGTTCCCATGGTTAATGTCCCACATGCAAAATGATAACACAAATCTAGAGTCACTACCATGTCAATTATGGTTCAAGCATGGAAGGGATCCACCATGAATGACAGTTGAGACCTCATGTTGTTCTGTATGTCACCCTATGTGCTCATGTGATGTTTAACTTGGTATTGGCTTCGTGCTATGATTAATGAATTGAGTGGAGCACATGCAACGTGCTAAGTATAATGGGAAACACCCCCTTTCATTTGGATTGTCATCATATCAAGATGAAGGGGAAACACCCCCTCTTGGGAACCTTCCTTCAGGGAAAAAATAATTACCTAAATATAAAACAATTAAAACTATAAAAACAAAAAAAGTGATTGCATTTTCACTTTCTTACTTTAACTTTTAATTATTTTATTTTTAAAAAATATTTTTATATAAGCCTTAAATAAAATATTTGAATATATTATATGAAGTAATTATGAGGCATGTCTATTTTGAAATAGGGCTTGCAAACTTTCAAATTAATTATCAATAATTATTAGGTACATTGTAGGGTTTTAACCTCCGTGAAATATTCTAGAATATTCTTTAAAATAGTCATAAATCAAAGGTTGAGATTGATCTCAAAAGTAGTTATTCTCTTTCTATATTTTTAATCAAATTGATTAATTAAAAAAAGTGATGTATGATTATGTGTCATATGAATATGAGTCGCAGTTTTTTGGGTATATGGTATTAGTAACCATAGTATTATGTTCATGATATTGTAACAAAGCTTATTTACAGGTTAAGAATCTTCATGGTAAAGTGGGGGTGAATCGACATCTTTTTAATATGTCTGTGTGTGTTTAACTCATATACTACTTTTTTTATAAATAATAATAATTTAAAATAAAGTTGTCCCCGGGGGCACCTCGATTGGTGATTTCCATGACATGAAGTCTTGTGAAGTATGTGGTTCAAGGTTCAAATCCCCTTGATCATCCATGTGGGACATGCATGGGTTCACTTAGAGGTATAGTGGTAGGGGTTGTAATCGAACTTGTGTCACGTGACTACAAACCCAAACCAGTTGTTGATTTCTCTAGATACAAAAAAAAATGTGCATGGGTTCACGTAGAGGTATAGTGGTAGTGATCGACACTAACCCTATTGTTAATTCCTCTAGATCCAAAAAAGTTATAATTTAGTTAATTTTATGATTTTTTTATCCTCACAATGTAAGATGTATCATGGAGGAAAACTTTTGATGTTTATTCATATTTATCATCCATTTAATTTATATGGCTATGTTAGGATATTTTCATATCAACTTCACACACACACACACATATACAGAGAGAGAAAATAGGGAAAAAAATTTAATGTTGGCCATAAATAAAATATTTAGATGTCCACTTTATATAAAATCATTTTATATCACCTTGATATATATATAGACAAAAATTTATTGAAAGTAAACCAACATAGATCTATCTTGACTCCAGATCTACGAATGGCAAAAAGGAATCAAATCTCTCAAAATGCAGACTTCTTTTTAAGTGCAAAAATTGAGGAAAATTTTGCACCTCTAAAGATTTCATTCTTTTGGGGATTAGTAGATCCAAACTATCTATGTTGGTTCTTAGTAACATTATTTATATTTATTGCTCTAGGAAAAGCTCTCTAGCCTAGGATGGAAAAGATGTTGTAATGTCTTATCTAGTCTTGTTATGTAAACAAAAAAAAAATAAAATAATAAAAATAAAAATAATCATGCATTAAAATAAAAATAACTTATTGACCCATTGTATTCACCCATGGTATCCATGTGGAATATAGCCTATTTAAAGTGGGAAAGACCTGCCTAGATCCATTGGAGAGGGATCAAATCTCTTTTCACTCTAAAAGAGGTGTTCACCTCAAGATATTTGATCCCTCTCATCACTTGCTAGATCAAGAGTTAAGATGGATCTAAATGGGTATAAGTTTCATATCTCTATATATAGAAACAATATGGTAGATATGTTGTAATGTAATGTAAACATTTTGACTCTCTCAAAACAAAATAAAAATAACCCTATGTTAAAATAAAAATAACGTCATACTAAAATAATAATAAATAAAAATTATTAATATTTGTTAGGCAGTTAAGGTAAACTTAACCTTGTCAAGTTACCAACTGTTTTAGAGCCCAGGTTAATGAGAACTCATGGTATTCATGTGGAATATAACATATTTAAAGGGGGGAATTAAACCAGCCTAGATCCATCTTAACTTCAAATCTACCAAGCATCGAGAGGGATCAAATTTCTTGAGATGCAAACTTCTTTTAGAGTGAAAAGGGATTTGATCCCTCTCAACCCTTGGTAGATTAGGAGTTAAGATGGATCTAGGTTGGTTTTAGTAGAACCTAGATAGTACATATAGTTGCATTTATATGCAGCATATTTCTTTGAATGGATTTATATTTTTTAATTTAATTTTTCAGTGTGATATGCATGCATTGATGATATATGTAGATACATAGATTACTTAGGGAAAAAAAAATGTAAATATTGAATTTTTATATGCTTATTGAATAAATTAAATATGAATTTCTGAAATATAATGGCTAATAATATGAGTAATTATTTTAATTTATATAGTTGGTTGGATCTTAATTTATAACTCCTATTTATATTATATATATTTCACATTTCTACTTTTAGAAATATTTTTATTTTTAATTATACATTTAATAATTAGGTTTATTAGGTTTTTTAATATGTTTATCAATTATATGTTATGAAATATCCATGGTTACCAATATGAATCATTATCATTTAAATTTATTTTAATGTGATATGCATATTGTGATTTGTTTGAAGAAAAAATATTTGTAATTTTATTATATAAAAACAAAATTACAATATAACAATTTGAATTGAATTGGTTTATTTTAATTTTTTTAAGGAAACAATCAATTTCTATTAATAAAAGTTTGGATTATGGGTCGGTTCCATTAAATATTCTTTAAAATCTAGATAAGCATTGCTTTCAGAAGTCCAAAAAGTAGGAGATCTAGTTCTATGACAAAATTTATCCACTATTCTAAATAGATGCCAGCTATAGACACAACAAGAAACTCCTAATAAATTTTGATATTGACATAATATTAGAAATTTCAAAATGTTGCATGATTATCTAGCAATGTAAGCTCCTAGTGTGTCTGACTTGCCATGAAGTTGAGGATCTGTTATATCCAATTGTCTCGGTTTCCTAAGTGCTTTTGATCTTCTTCTTCTCTTTTCCCCTCACTGAATGCTCACATAGCAAAATCCCATCGCTTCCATTTCCTTAAATTTTTCCACCCTAACCACCAAAGTTGTTAGCTCATAGTAAATGTTAGCCTTGACTCATTCTAGTTGACCTTGTTGAAGCTCATGCTTCGTATTCATTAGAAATTATTAGGATTTTCTTTCTTGTTCCTCTATTGAATTCTTCTTTTAAAGGGTAGCCAACAACCCCTCGAACAATTCTAGCAGCCTAGTGAGCAGCCTATTAGTTTGGGCCCACTCATCCTCTTGTGACTAACCTTCCAAATGTACCATAGCATTGTTGTTTTATTTCATGTAATGAGCTTTGTGAAGAGGAGGTCGCCTTAATTCACAACTATGGATGCTCTACAGTAGAGTGATGTGGCACATACTCACAACATGAAACATTATATTACCACACCTCCTCCATTGACACCTCCCTGAGGCATTAGAACGCAAAATTACTAAATCCATAGTTAGATCCCGATCAGCTCCACAGAATGTCAGATGATTGCGACAACGAATTAGAAATATCTGATTTATTATTTTTGTTATTTTTTTTTTATTTTTATTACTTTTTTAATTGAGTTGACATGATGTTTTATTATTGTTATTTTTTTATCTAATGCTTAATTTTACGAACACTACAATATCTCTACCATATTAAACTGAAATTTAAATGTTTAAACTCATTAATGGACACTGCAACATCTTCCCTTTAATGGATTGTCTTAGCCCAAAAAATTTATTTATTCATTAAAGATAAAATAATTGAAAGTAAAAAGAATGTTACATTTTCACTTTTTATTTTTATTTTTAATTCTTTTACTTTTTAAAAATATTTGAATATCAACCTTAAATAAAATATTTTAATATTCCTATAATCAATATATTTCAATATAAACTTCATATACATTTCAATAGAGAGAAAGTACAAACTAAATAATAATTTGGCCTTTTATAGCATTGAGAATAAATTAGTTATCAAGCCCATCAAAGAGGAAATGAACAAACTAATTGAACTAGATCATGAGTGCCATAAAAGAGCCCTAAACCTTATAATTGCTACTATAAAAGAGCATAATGATGAAGACACGTTTGGAATGGTAAAAGAATAACTGAAGATTAAGTCACAAATTCAAACAACTTATCTCATAGAAGTGAAAAGGGTGGGAAAGATACTTGAGCATAAATATAGACTGATCCATGTTAAGGTAAGTTGTAATTACCATAAATTAGTATACTTAGTAAATAGTCAAGCCTAAAAGGGTCAGGAATCTTTATAAATGGGGATATTATTCCAAAACACCAATTTTAACTAAGGAAAGAGGTTCATAAGGTAAAGGAGGCAAGAAAGGAAGGCAAATGGGCAATCATTAGAAATAGGAAGGCTATTATTAGAGATAGAGACTAAAATAAGAATGATAAATAGGAATTGAGAACACTTTGGATCCTCTTCTCGAATTGTCGTGGTTTTCCATGGTGTAAAGGTCTTATGTTAAGATGGATATTGAGTGATATTGACCTTATTTTCTTAGTGGAAACTTGGGAGCATGATGAATCTAAGGTCCCCCACCAAGATGGATTCATTCTTTGGTTGGCCTGAAACAAAAAAACCTCTCATAGAGGTTTTGGTGGAATAGCTTGCTATATAAAAAATAATTTTGCATCACATTCAGCTTTGTAAGATTAACCCCCTCAATTGGTACATCTGGATCGAAATTTCTGACTCTAACACCAATAGGATTTATCTCACAATTTTTTTATTTTTCTCATATCAAATCAATGTTCTATAAGAAAACCACATTGAATAAGAATTTCTCATTCAATACCTTAGAATGGGATACTCATAGTTTAATGAATGAAGGTAATATCCTCTTGTTAGTGGACTTCAATGCTAGAACTACTAGCGAAGCTACTCTCTTAAGTAATATATCTCACCCTATTCCCCTCTAGCTAGATGACGACTCTGACTTAGTTAGTAGATTCAAAAGAAATTTTGAATACATAACCGAGAACTTATTTGGTACCAAGCTAATCAATCTCTATAGTTCCCAAGACTTTATAATTTGTAATGGAATTAATAATTAACCAACCTGCAACTAGATGACTTGTATCTATGGGCTTGGAAACAGCGTTTTGGATTATGTGATATTTGGTGTCCATGTTCTCAACCGTATTGTAAATTTTGACATCCTAAATGACCACGAGCCTTATTCTAACCATAGACCTCTAACATTAACTCTAAACCTTAACATGCACACCATCTGCATGCAAGATAATTGTGAGATTCAAAGGCACATTCATTTTGACATAAGTAAAATGGATCTCTTCTTAAAGGATGGAAATAGGAATCTTGATTTCTTAATGTATAATGATAACATTGATCACATCTACCACAATTTTACTACAATCCTTTCCACTACCATTAACAAGTTCTCTACTAAGGTGTCTTATAAAAAGAATAATAGAACTTCAAACCCTTAGTGTGATAATGATTGTAAAATTGCTAGGAAAGTGATTATAGATGCTCTTAACAAAATTGTAAATCTTGAAAAAATAAATATATACAAATCTCTTATCAAAAGGAAGAAAAGATCATATATAAGCAAGAGGCAAGAGAATCTTCTTCACCTTTCGAAATTAGAGCCTAGGAAGTTTTGGAGGAACATCCTTGTTCGTAAAATGAAAGAAAATAATGTGATCCCCTTAAAGAACTGGGATACCTATCTTAAGAATATTTTTTATTCCCTTGATGCCATGGGCACCATCTTGAACACTCTTATAGAGGAGGATATATTTTCTTTGGAAGACATTATATTTGGGATTAAGCAACTCACTAATGGAAATCTATGGATATTGAAGGCTACCAAACTAAAATTTTGAAAATGGGAAGGTTTGTCCTCATCCCTTACATACACAAACTCCTCAATTTGGCTATGAAACAAGGCTTCCCTAAGCCTTGGACGCAAAACCTTATTATGCCTATCTTTAAAAGTGAGGATAAAAACATTCCCTCTAATACAAGATCATTATGATTAGCCACATTTTATCCATACATTTTAGCCAAGTTGTATGGTCTCATTTGGGAAAACAAGATTAGCCTATGGCTTGAAATCCATGCTAAAAGAGCTAAAGGACAAGTTGGGTTTAGGAAGAATCACTAAAATATAGAACATCTTGTTACTCTTACGATTATTTCAAAGGAATGTCGTAATAATAAAACAGATCTCTTATGTTGTTTCGGTGACTTTAAAAAAGCTATGGAAGAGGCTAGAATAGATCATGGTTCCTCTCGAGTTGAGGGTTTTTGTGACTAGGATATACGAAAATGTTATTGCTAAGATTAGGACCACCAAGGATTGGCTAGAAGAAATCAGTTTCAATATCGGAGTTAATGAAGGGTGTCCTTTATCCTCTACCCATTTTGGCATTTACATTGATAAGCTAGAATTGTTTGGAAGTTGTTGGGTCTGATGACCCCAAGCTCACCAATACAATCATTGCTCTTCTCCCTTATGCTGATGATATCATTATTTTAGCTAGGATCCATGAGGATCTCGACAAGCAGCTTAGAATACTCCAATATTATTGCTCCAAGATGGGTATGACTATACTAGAGTCATGGAAATTAATTCCAAAAAGATCAACTATGATAATATCATTTATGATAACAACTACTTGGAAAGAGTTTATTCATACAAATAGTTGGGAATCGACATTCGCCATCAGCTCAATTGGAATTATAATGTTGAGAAAACGATAATTGGAGGTTGGACAGCTTATTATGGGCTTGAAAACAATTGTATGTCTACAAATCTTTGGGTCTGAAGTGAAAAATAAAAATAAAAAAATAAAATAAATTAAAAATTAAAAAAAAAAATCTCTTTGAGACTCTCATAACCCATGTATTTTATATGGATGTGAGGTTTGGGGTTGCAGTATATCTAGAGAATCATGGAGGAATATTGAGTTGATCCAAAATAAATTTATAACCTACAACCTCAATATTAAAGGAAACACACCGTACCTTATCCTCTTGATTGAAGCTAGCCTTTCCCACATTGAAAGTATAGCTATGACTAGGTAATTCATGTATAAGAAGAAGCTATACAACACGGAAGCTAAGAGGTTTCCTAAAATGGCTTATAACTCCAACCAAAACCTCCAGCTCTAGCTCAAGTGAGGCTGGCATAAGGATGCCTAGCCTTGGCTAGACCATTGGGGCGTCAAGGAGGAGATCATCTTGAAGGATAAGGATAATATTAAAAATATTGTCACTTCCAAATTTATGGATAAGTTGTGGGATGATAAGGAGTTAGAGTGAAAAAGGAAGCTAAGATATTACAAAGAGGTGATCAACCCCAATCTTGAAAACTAAAATTATATTTATATACTGACTATTACTAAGAAAAAATTAACATTACCAAGATAATAACTAAATCTCATGAGATTCATAATGAAACCAGGTGTTGGTCAATTCCCAAAATACATTAGGATGAAATATTCTATTACCTTTGCGATACTAATAGGGTTCAAGATGAAAAGGATTTTCTCTTGGATTGCCCAGCTCTTACTCACATCCTTTCTAATTTCAAAATATTCTCGCCCTTCTTTTCAATCATAGAAATAAAATTTTAAATATTCTTAATTAATCTCTTACTTTATTAAGGTTTGGTAGACCATGTTGGTCTTAGTAGACATTAATCATCATCATCATCATCATCATATATATATATATTATATATATATATATATATATATATATCAACTTGGAATATATTAAAGAGAAAAAAATATTGAAAGTTAAACTTTTAATTATTAATTAATAAGAGAGATTTGTAATCCATTCAATTTTTTATATGAACTTGTATGTAACATTTAAAAAAATATCTCAAAGTGGCTTAGACAAAATAATTCGATATATGTGTTTAAAAATATTTAAATGTTGACCATTGTGGACCATAAATAAACTATTTCAATATCCATGTTATGGTACAAAAAATTCAATGGCATATATATCTATTATCTATTCTATATCTATATCTATTATTATAATCTATATCTATATATATATATATATATATATATATATATATATATATATATATATATATATATATATATATATATATATATAATAATATATATATCAAGTTCAAAGAGATTATTTTATTAGAAAAATGTCCCATTGGTTGTTATTAGTCTGCTACAAGGAAGCTAGACTAGACCAATAGCAAATATTTAATGCCTTAAGATTGTATATCAAAAAGGGTATAATCGACTACTTATGGGATAATTTAAACAATAGTAAACTAGTAAGTGTTTGATTTTTATAATCCTACCATATCTAAAAAAATGACCGCATGGCTAAGAGCAACATAAGAAAACATGTATCTATGGATGATGCCAACTAGAAACGAAGTCCATCTGTATAAGAGGAGACAGATCAACCTTCCTTTTGGTGGACTAACAAGAAGATTAACTAGCATTTTAATTAGATTTGAGACATTGTCTTCTAGTTTATGCATCTTTTGTATAACTTCATTAATGCATAACAGTAGTTCCTTTTGAGTCTTTGAGCGCTCCACAAGAACCTTTCCCAAGAGAGTTTTGATGTGCCAATATAGGTCAAGTGTTTGCTTATAGAAGATCTGGAAATACCATGTACTTCTAGTTTTAAGAATCTAACTAAAATTTTCCATCTCCACATCTTGATATGGGATAAAATGTCGACTAAAACACACTTCATCCACCAAGTCCAAAATAATACTTTGAATTTCCTCAAGGATAGTTTCATGAAATATTGCTATGGATCATCGAGTCTCCACCTAGGATCGAGGCTACGAGGTCAGTTGACCTTTCCTTGGCCCCGCTACATCTCATGGAAGCTCTTCATTGATCCACATTAAGAGAGAATCTACATAGAGAACCATCTATCCCACCTACTAGAAAAGTAGAATCCATGCCTCAATAGAAAACCCAAAAAGAAGATAAAGAAATGTTAGCAAGTAATGTATACCAACTAATTTAAGAAAAGCCAGAACTTCTCTGACCCTGCCAGAGAAACTAGAGAACCCATCATGGAGAATACCACAGTAAGAAAGAGTTCAAAATGCTAGAGAGAACCAAAATCGCCAAACTCCCCTAAGATTTTGTGGTGAAAAAGAAATATCCCCGTGTAGAAATTAAGGATTAGAATTCAACATGAGAACCAAACCTATAACAACTAAGCACCTAGTATCCAAGTAAATTTACACCTAGCTAAAGAGTCAATGAACAATGCTCAAAAGCAACACAAATATACTTAAGTATTGAGACCCAAAGGTGGTGCAAAGAACCCCCTAAGTTCCAAACCTTACCAACAGGAAAACAACACAATGCCCAGGAACACATGGAAGTCAGTCAAACTCTTCTTGCATCCTCGAACTAGAGATTAAACCAAACATGAGAGGAATTATGAGATAATTGAAAGAGAGAAATACATACTAGATGGTTGAATTGTAGGAAAATCATATTGAAATAGAAATAACTTAGAATTGAAGAGCAAAACCGAATCTAGAATACATCAACTAGGAGAAAAAAATACCAAGATAACACCATTCAATAGACCATGCTATTGAAACCCACCAACATAACCTTTTTTTAAACGTGTAGTGGAAGTGAACATCAATATCCACCACCTTGCAACATGAGATTCCCCTTCCTTCTCACCACCTACCAAAATGACTACAAGATTAAACAAAACATAGACCAATAGTTTGGGTTGTCCTGGAAAGACAACCTGCTTCCTAAGCTGCATCATAACACAAAATACCCAAATTAACTTTGAATGAATGCATGATGCCACATGTGGGGATGGTTAATCCTCCTCATAAGATCACTTTCTCACATCCTAAGATGGGTGCTTGAAACCCTTGATTTGACACCCTCTATAGGGAATTTCAACTATTTATATTATATAAATCAATCAAACATTATATATATATATATATTATATGTGTTGGCCAAAATGAAGGACATGTGAAATTCCTTCCATTCTTAGCATGGAGTTGATTCATGGTATGTATGTATGTATGTATGTGTGTACATCTACATATACATATACATATAGACACACAAAGGACTAGTGTAAATCCATCTTAATCTTTGATCAATCAAATGTCAAGAGGGATTAAATTTCCTGAGGTGGAAAACATTTCTTCATGTTTTGGGTTTGAAAAGAGGTTTGCACCTTAATATATTTTATCCCTCTCAATGCTTGATAGGTCCAAGGTTAATTTGAATCTGTGTTGGTTAACCTCATTCCATCCATTTGAAGGTGATTCAACACGAAAAATTTATAATTTAGAAGTTGAGTTTCCTAAATTCATAAAAAATAATTGCTTCTTATTGGGGTCAATGTTTACATATTCATAATCTCCCTTCCTTCTCCCTAATATAGCATCCTTCACTACCTCCACCCTTAAGGGAGAATATCTTTGTATGATGGGCTTCCTCTCTAGTCTCCATGGGAGGGAATTTTCCCTCCCGTGAATCCACTATGATATAGGAAAGGATCCACCATGAATGCTATATAAGACCTCATGTATTTCCCTATGTTTCCCTGAGCACTCATGTGATGTTTAACCTAGTGTCGACTTTGTGTCATGATCAAATAATTGACCAAATAACATGCAATGTGCCAACTATAGTGGGAGCTGAATCCCCCTTTCATTTGAGCTAAAAAAATAATTATTTGTTAAATATAAGAGAAATGAAAGTATGAAAAAAAACAAATCTTGAAATTTCACTTTCTTACTTTAATTTTTTATTTTTTATTTTTTTTAATATTTTAATATCAGATTTAAATAAATTGTTTGAATATATTATATTAACTAATTATGGGGCATGTCTATTTTGGAATAGGGCTTATAGAACTTTAGTTTAATTATCAATAATTATTAGGTGGATGGTAGGGATTTAACCTCCATAGAATATTCTAGAATATTCTTAGTAATAGTCACAATTGAAGGTTGAGAATGATCTCAAAAGTAAAGTTATTCTCTTTTTGTCCTTTTAATTAAATTGAATAATTGGAGGGTTGATGGCTCTGGTAAGGGTTCTTCTATGTTTCTTCCTACACAACTAGGGTTTGACAAGAGCAACTACCTATTGGGCATATTTGTGTATTGGAGGTGCTCCTCTCTATAGGCTTTGTGAGCGGGAAGCTTATCATCATTTTTATCTTATGCTCCAGCATATGATAGTCTTAATTTACATCTACCTACTATGTTTCCACCACGGTTTTCACACATCTATTCCCAGATGCCTTACCCCCCTCGTTCATTGAATTTCATTACAGTGTTTTATTATTTTTCACCAGTATTTTTCATCGAGGATATCGAGGTGGATTATTTAGAGGGCCCTGTGATAGTTTCTTCGTTGTACCAATTGTATGGTCTGTGCATGGGGATGGTTTGGGTCTTGGGACCATGGTTCCTATTGTTGATGGGGCATTGTTTCATTCAAGTGAGTTTTTCATGGAGAGTTTTCATTGGTGGAAAGCAAAACAAGGTTATGGTCCAGACCCCTCTGGAGCTTCAATGTTTCCATTCTCAATTGTCGGTGCTCCTGTGCTCACCAAGAGTTGGGGTTTGCATGGTTTGGAGATGGATTTCTACCCTTATTAATCCCTACCTCTCATAACAACTACAGAATATGCACTTTCGCCAGGGTTCTCAGCTAGGGTTTTTATAGTTGAATAACTCTTATAGATCCAACCCTCCCTTTAATTGGGCTTTTCTCCTCACTCAAGCACTCAGTAGGTGGACATGTTTCACTCCCTAGTACAATTTTGGTTGTTCCTTACACCACTGGGGGTTTCCCTCAACCTCCCCACCTACACATATGGTTCCTTTAGGCGGACTCAAGGGTTTCTTACCAACTAGTTCACAAGAAGTGGATTTTCTAGTGGGCAGATTAGATTCTATCTTTGCCTAAATGTCGTCTAGTTCCCAAATGGTCATTCCTAGGGTTTTTACTCTAGGAAATGACTCTATTCCTAATTAGGTACTGATTTATCAACCTTTGGGACCCAAAAAGGGAAAAAATCATCAGTCAAAGCGAAGAAGGAGTAACTCTCTATGGTGTTGGGTGATGGTATTGAAATGCATAAGGTTGTTCAAAGGTCCAAACTTGCATTGGTGGGTTGTGCATGAGGACATCGCTACAATGGGAAGATGATTCAAGACTTGATGTCTATGGAATGGGGGAGGGCACATCAATCCTTTTCTGTTTTTCAAGGTATTGGTAAGAGGATGGTTCATTTTTTAATTTAAATATTTTGAAGAGGTCCAATGGGTTATGAACAAGGTATGGAGTATAGACTCCTCTCCAATCCTTCTCAAGAATTAGACCCCTCTTTTCGATTCAACATGAGAAAATATGGACTAAAGTATTAGTATTGGTCGAAGTAGGCCATGATGGAGATTAGAAAACAACTTGGCGAATGCCTCGAGGTGGGTTTATCATACAAAAATTTTGATGAGATGAAAGTGCAAGGGTTTTAGTGAATTTGGACATTTGAGAAGGCTTATGGGGTGAGGTGAAGCTTTCTCACAAAGGTATTGTTTCCACACAAATATTAGACTACAAAGGTATTCCTTTCCAATATTAGTGATGTCATACGCACAATCACAATAAGGAAAACTGCAAGATATGTTTTTGTGGAAATTCAAGGGCGACTAAGTCCTCTCTACACAATAAATAAGGAGTGGATCAAGAACCAAAAGAGGCAATTGTAATATCCTCATCCCCTCATATTGGAGATGGACCACCAACTGTTGACACTAGCATCCACATATCCTCTTTGGGGCTAACAATGGATCTCACGACCATGTATTCAATGGTGGAGGCCATGGAGATATAAGGGGACATATTTGAAAATCCTACGACCCATCTAGAGTCATCATATGTCGAGCAGAACAAGGGCACTTCTTCTCCTACTCTGTCTCTTTCATATGTTGTTAGCAGTTTCTCAGAGTTGGGAAAGGAGTGGACCATTTTGGGGCATGTTTCTAATGTGTACATTGATGGGCACCCCTCTTCTCATTTGAAACCATTACCAAGTATTTGCCTTATATCCACTAGAGCCAAGATTGACCCTCGTCCTATTGTATCATCCTTCGATGGTGATTCCTCAAAAAATTTCACCCATGAACCTCGATATCACCTAAAAGCTTAAACCTCCTCTTCCTCCACCACCAGTGTCATCATGGGTTTGGGTTTCAATCCCTCTCATGCGAGTGTGAACAAGGGTCATGGTCGAAAGTTGAACGTTTCCAAAGCACAAATCATAAAAGTGATGGAAAAATATTATGGAAAATAACACGCCATTAATAGGGTTCTCAAAGTATTGCAAACCCCAACAGAGTTCCCCCATGATCTCTCTCTCTTTTAAATGTCAAGGTTTGGCCAACCCATCTAAAAAATTGGCCCTTCATAGAATAGTTGGTTCAAATCATGTTTCGATCCTCCTCCTATTAGAAACTTTTGGAGAATGGGAAAATGTACAAGCTTGTTTACTAAAATTGTTTCCTAGTTGGGAATTTACTTGTTTGGATGCAAATGGAAAATTAGGTGGTCTCGCAATCGGGTGGAATCCTAGTTTTATAAAGGAATTATGTTCTTGGGGCATGCCAATGGTTTTGGGGATTTCTTTTAATTCAGTTGTATGGGATAAATATTTTTTGGTCATCAATGTATATGGAACCCAACAGGACAAGCTCCTATTCTACAAAATTCTTGCAAATACTTCTTTATTCTCAGTAAGAAACTTAATCTTTGGGAGACATTTAAAGTTTTCTATTTTATTGGCAGAAATCTGAGGGCCAAGGGCACAAGTTGAACCCATTTACATAAATTCCACCACTTACCTACAAGTTCATCAACTATTGATGTAGATCCTTTGAATCTAAAGCCTACATAGAGGAATAACATAACAAGTTTGAACAAGATAGCCAAAAAAATTGGATCGTTTTCTCCAAGCGCAGTAACTCGTGGATGACAGTCCACATATGTGAGGGAGGAAAAATGTTTTTATCATTCTCATATCTTATTGGAGATAAAAGGACAAGGAAATAAACCCTCAATCCCTTTCAAGTTAAATGTAGTATGGCTCAAGGATGAATCTTTCTTAGAACTGGTCCAAAATACTTGGAGGCCTTTTGTTGCACGAGTTGGATATTCAACGGTTACTTAGTTCACTCATAACTTAAAATATTTCAAACAAGTTACTATTACTTGGTTGGTTATTAGTAATCTATAGGACACTCGGGAGATTTAGGCTATTGAAGAGGATCCCAAAGTTATCTATGAAGAGGCTTTTGAAGGTTATTAATCAGAGGCTTCAAAAGCAAGATTACTTGGGTTTGAAGGTAAGAAGTAAAAACTATTGGATGAGGAAGAAGCAACCTGGAATTTGAAGAGTTGTGTTATGTGGCTCGAGGCAAGGGACAAGAACACTAAGTTCTTTAAAATTACACTAAAGGAGGAAAATGAGCAGCACTATTTGGCATCTAAATGATCAGGATGGTAATAGTGTCTCTTCATTTGATGATTTAGTTTCTCTTCGGTGCAGACATCTTAATGGAATTTTCAAAGCCCCTTCAAAACCCCTATTGTTGAAGCAATATGCACTGCTTTTTTGCCATTTTTATCTTGATGTGGACAACGAGCATCTAATGGAAAAGGTTTCCAAGGAGGAACTTATGGAGGTTTTGTCCAGTTTCTAGAAGGACAAGATGTTGAAATCTGTAGCTTGGGAGGTACTCCCACAAACTCTGGGGTACTAGATTTGTGAGGAGTTGACCCACAGAAATGTGGTTTTGTGGGAAATGTACCTAAGAAGTTGGCTTTGTACCCAAATTTCTGGGTGAAATATCCAAGAGGAAAATAATTGTTTATTCATTGTGTGCATGAGGGACACCCTTGATGGGCTAAGGGGAGCCTAGGGATACAATGGAGTGGGTGAAAGTAAATAAAAATAATTTTATTCCTTATGTAAAATGGTGTTTGAGCATGTAGGCTTGGGTCAGCTTGATTTAAGAGAGGTGACCATTGGTGAAAAGTGACTCTAACAAAGAATGCTATAAGTAGGAGTAAAGTTGAGATCATTTGACATCGCACCAAAATGCAATCATCTTAAGAGAAGACAAGCCAAAGTGACCACATACCTCAAGGAGTCAAACTAGAGAGAAGAAAGAAGGATGTGTTTGTTTCTTTATTTCTTATGTTTTGGTACAAGTCGAGTTAGGAGGATTGGACGTGTAGTCGATGCATGGTTCTAGGCATATGTTCTATTATTTATCTTTGTGCTTAGGCTGTGTTGATTTTTGTGCACAAAAGGAGGGTCGAGACCCTAGTATTTTCTAAACAAGGAGGCCATAGGCCTATGGAACAACAAGAGTGAGTGAAAAGTTCCTCAAGCTCATATGCATGAGACTTAAGGGTTGATATGTGTGGTATATGCAGAGTTTCATAAGTCTCATGTGACCAAGTTAGGGCATAATATGAGGTAGTTGTAGAAGCCCTAAATATGGCCAAAAATCCTCTATGATTTGAGAGCACACAATCAACACTTTCAAGGTTGGAGCAGAGATCCTTGAAAGTTAAGTAGGTTGAGTTTTCATGTAGAAGAACATTGTGGTTTGTGAATTAAAGTTTGTTCAACTAGAGGGTTTGGACAGTGGTTTTATGTGTCCTAAGTACAGTGTATCATGAGTAGTTGAGTTATTGTAGTGAGGGATGTTTATTAATTCCTTAAGTATAGTGAATACAATTGGTAAATCATTGTTTTGAAGGGTGTTGGTGAAGACCTTATGAACAATGATTTGGATGAAGAAAGAGCACTATTAGAAGGCAGTTTGTGAATCCCTAATTTCAATGATCCTTGGAGCAGCATAGATCATTGATATAAGGCAGATTAAGGAACATGTACAAGAAAATATGAAGCAACAAAGGACCTTGTGAGAATCTAGGGCAAAGGTATTGAAGGAGTATATTATCTGCAAGTATAGGTGGCAAAGGACCTACCAAGTGTTCAAGGAAAGTGGATCGAAAGGGATAGTGTAAGTGCTTCTTCACCAAGTAAGTCAACTTTTCTTATTAAAGGGAAGATTGATGGTCATGTGTTGTTGACATCAAGCCCTAGTTTCCTTGTATTAGGACTAACTATAAGGGAAATGATCCTTGGTATGGGATCCCTATATTTGTTTTATTAAATTTATAATAAAAGCAAGTTTTGGGTTGCAAAAATTCTTGTGGACTTCATTGATTCATTCTGTACATTTTCCATTGTGTAAAGTTCTTTTGTTGTAGCATTTTAATGTGTTTGTGTTCGTGTTTTAGACATAGAACTAATTCTGAAGAGCTAAGGAAAAATTTACATGGTATCAGAGCCAGTTTAAAGGGACAGTTCAATCAAAGTGTGCACAATGTACAACTCAAGAGGGAGTTTGATCCAAGTGGATATCGATGGCCACCCTCCTATTCCACTTGGACCCCCAACATTGTCTCCTTCAATTTTTCAGTTTCCTTAATTGTAGCACAGTTTACTATTTTTGGCAGTTTTTCGAGTCATGAACTTCCAAAGCTGTTTTGAGGCCCTAAACAACGTTTTTAGGGAAACATTTAAGACTAAAAAGTCTGAAATGTGTTTTCTTGTTCTTTTTTCAGCCTCCTCTTTTATATCTTTGAAACGAGGAATTATGAGAGCCAAACAGAGATCGTATGCCAAAGTTACGACTCCAAGAAATTGATGTACCAATTTACCCAAACGGGGCCCACAGTTTTGGCGCTTCATCTCCTAGGGTTAGGTTTTTGGATGTTTAGGGTTTTCTATTGTTTCTCAATAATAAATAGGCCTTGAAGCCTCATTTTAATACAGTTTAGAGGCATGTATCCGAGACATCTATTCTAATAGATAAGCTACCATCACCCAAGCTAGTTTATTTCCATTCTATTTGTAAGCATATTTCAGTATTCTGGTATTAGTGAAATGAAGTGTTATTTCTACTGCATCTCTGTATTTATGGTTATATCTATAATTTGTTGCATTCCTGTTTAAGTTCAGACCAGTGGTATCAAAGCATTCTGCTCTTTCTCTGTTTTTCTTTGCATGTCCCCGATGAGGTCAGGGTATAAGGAGTTAGGGCTCGATCTGGTTGAACCTTCACAAGACCATCCTCGCAAACCCCGATGGCCTCCAATGGAAAAAGAAAATAAAGACAAGGGGGCAAGAGATCCTATCAAAATATTGCTCGAGGAAGCCCTCGATAAACAGAGGAATGTGATGATGGATAATTTTGCCCAGTCCTTTGAAGACTACCCACAGGAAACACATCTCCATCCAGTAGCCACTCTAGAGGCGCCAATCCTTTTAAGGTAAAAGTCAACTTTTGCATTCCCATATTTGAGGGCCATATAGATGCAGACAGCATAAAGAAATGGTTGAATCTATTAGAAGGATATTTTTCAGTTCATGACTTTTCCAACCAGGAAAATATTACTTGTGCACTTCTCAAAGCCGCCCCACACGTCAAGGACAGGTGGGAAAACTACTGTGAACAAAAGGATGAGAGAGAATCCTCATTTTTTTCAACCGCACCCACTCAGGATTCTTTCCAAGACACCATCAAGGAACAATATTACCCTTTCGAGACCTATGAAGATAAATACATAAAGTGGACCACGCTACGACAGGGAACAGACCAAGATGCGTCAGAGTTCACAAATGTTTTCCATACCCTCCGCACAAAGTTGGGTATCAAGGATTTTGAGCGGAATTTTGTACTCAAGAACCACGGTTTTCTACACAAGTACATCTTGGATGAGATGGAGTTCTTGGAAATCTCCTTGCTTGGCACGTCATACCAATACACTGTCAAGATTGAGCAGAAGTTTAAATTGAAGAAGCGATACTTTGGATCTGTGAATCTGAAGCAAGGAAAAGGCACCCCCAAACCACAGAGCAAAGGCCAAAGCCAAGGAGGGATCACCTAGGACAACTCGTCAAAGCCAAAATAAAAGAACAACTCCATGAAGACAAAGAAGGATGGGAAAATGGCGTGAGTTCCATAAGAGCTCCACTCATAACGCAAGTGAGTGTTGGGCCAAGCTGTCACTAATGGTCGAGCTAAAGGCTTCTGATTCAGATGCATGTTCTGACTCTGAGTCAAAACCCAACAAGGGGAATGACAAAGGGAAGCATATCATTAACTTGGATCCCAGTGCCACTGTGGCCACCATCAAGATCTAGAACAATGAGCCTGGAGATCTAGAGGAGGGGGAACGCCTCTTCCACTCATAGATGTGGGTGAAGGGTTCTCTGTTGCAGTTCATTATCGAAAGTGGGAGCCAAAAGAACCTCATTTTAGCAGATGTCATGAAGCAGTTGGTCCCATCGATGATAGCACATCCATAGTAGTACACCATCAGGTGGCTTCACCAAGGACGAGATCTCCGCATCAGTCAGCAATGTCCCCTCCCCTACAACATCAAGCCCTTCACGGATGAGGTATTGTGTGATGTTTCTCCTCTTGAATTTTGTGATGTATTATTAGGACAACCATACTTTTGGAAGCGGTATGTTGTACATGAATTTAGACCTTTCTCTGTGATTATTACTTTAGGTAATAAGTTGTACAAGATACCGGCAGTAGCCCCACCTACCGCCATCTCCTTGATCACTACAAAGCAATATAGTAAGAACATTTCCCAAACTATGAAATTTCTTTTCCTTATGATTTTCCCTCAGGGAAAGAATAAGGTTGTGGCCACGTCTTCTCAATAGGGATCCTTTGCACAACAGCAGTAGATGGACAAGGTCATCGAGGAGTACATGGACATTTTGCCTCACCTATAGTGGTACCTCTGCACGGTCAGGTCAAGCACTCCATTCATCTGACCTCGAGCACGCCACTACCCAATGGATTGATCTATCAATGCTTTATTATGGAGAACGATGAGATCAAGAGGTAGATTAAGGAGTTGTTGCAAAAAGGGCACATCAAGCCAAGATTATCACCCTATAGGAGCCCAATTGTATTGATACAAAAAAGGATGGGACATGGAGACTTTGTATTGAATATCAGGCACTAAACAAGATCCTTGTCTAGAATAGGCACCCAATCCCCCGGATTGAAGACCTTCTGGACCAACTCAAGGGGGAAAATACTTCAACAAGATTGATTTGAAGTCTAGTTATCACTAGGTTCCTATCAAACCCTCCGATGTGTGGAAGATTGCCTTCAAATCCAAGGAGGGCCTTTTTGAATGGTTGGTCATGCCTTTTGGGTTGACGAATTCCCCCGCAACCTTCATGAGATTGATGGATAGCATCTTGCAACCCTTCACCAATGCATTCGTGGTGGTGTATTTAGATGACATCTTGATCTTCAGCCAGATTTGGGAATAGCACCTCCACCATATTCAACAGGTTCTTCAAACCCTACGACCACACAAGTTGTGTGCCAATTTGGAGAAATGCACTTTTGGCATGACCCATATTCAATATCTAGGCTACATAATTGACGAGCAAGGTGTACATGTGGACCCAGTCAAGATACAAGTCATTCGAGATTGGCCAGCCCCAACCACTCTAACAGAGATCCGCATATTTTTGGGTCTTGCCAATTTCTACCACAAGTTCGTGTTGGGGTTCTCTCATATCACTTGGCCTTTAAGTCAAGTCACCAAGGGTGGAGCGAAAGCAATGTTTTTTGGTATGAAACCCAAAAAAAGGTGTTTGTTGAGTTGAAGCATCGCCTCTTCTCTATACCAGTACTCACATTACAAGACCTGCAGTAACCATTTGAGATTGAGACAGATGCCTCTGAGTATCCTATTTGTGCAGTTCTTACTTAGCAGGGGCATCGAGTGGCTTACCACAGTGAGACACTTTTAGACACAGTCTAAAAGTATCCCACTTATGACAAATAAATGTACTCCATTGTGCAGGCCTGCTATCAATGGAAGCATTACATTAAGGGAAAGGAAACAATCATCCACATAGACCACCAACTATTGAACCTCAGAATTACCTTCCCTTTGACATTTGTTCTCACATTTTTCTCTCATTTTCTCATAAGACTGCAGATCCAATCAATGATAAATGCTAGGTTTTGTCTTAGGAAAGCATTAAAATGATCACCATGTTATATTTTCATGTTATTGCTATTTTAATATATTTTTGCAAATTAGCTACACAACGCAGCCTATTTTGCAGCTAACTGTGGATTTCGTAGCTACTCTCATGGTTTGGAAAGTTATAGGTGTCAAATGAAGAACTAGGCCACGTGGGCATTTCCAGAATCATCTCCACATGGATTTTTCCTATTCACTTTGTCCATATAGACAAAAAAAGTGTGCCTAAAGTCATGGTCAAAGATTGAGTCAAATACGTTATCTAGAAGCAATAGGATTCTTGATCTGCTATTTCATAGCTAATCAAGATTCTAACAGTTATGTTGAAGAGTTAATTTGAATTAAGCCACCTGTAGCTAATCAGAAGTTAAACAGTCCTATTACAATTCGAATTAAGCCACTTGTAGCAAGTTTTTTTCATAAATAGACATGTTAGATTTAATTCGAATTAGCCACTTGTAGCAAGTTTTTCTCTTAAAATAGTTATTTTATTTTCCTATATATATCGGTAGCATGAAACCGAGAAGTAGTTAGAAGCTAGAAGGAATAACAGGCTTTTTGCTAATACTCTGTATTCAGACTTCGTTTTGTTCATAATACAAACTTCGTTTTGTCAATGGTGGTTTAAAGTGCATCTTTAACTAGCTAGCATTCGGCCACATCAGTTGCAGAGGGCCCTTGCATTGAAGGAGGTTTTTCACTTGTTGTTTTTAGTTGAATTTCTATTTCTCTGTTTTCCACAAGTCTATTTTCTCTAATTTAGAATGATGTTTCATTTCAGTTTGTAACCAATAGTGGATAAAATCACAACTGTGCAGCGTTGTTCTTCTGAGATATTTTATGGAAAAATGACTAAATGAAGATTGAAGTAATAAGAATACATAGTTGCTTAGTTTTCTTACTGTTTTGTTACTTATTTTCTTAGCATAGAACTGTCAATTAGATGTATTAATAGATGTTCTCAAAACCATTTCAAAATGATGATGATTCTAACTTAAATGGTTAAATATCTAATTCATGCAGTGATTGAATTTACGCAGTACATTGTTAGTTTTACATGCTTTTACCTTTTCTTTTCTGCTTTTAGGTCCTTACTTAGTTGCATCACTTGACATTCCAAAAAATCATTTCAAGGAGATTGATTCCATCATATTCCAAAATTGAATGGTTGAATGTTTAAATGAATGCAATTACTAAGTTACCTTCTGCACCAATATCACTTCTACTTTTAAGAATTAGATCCATGGATTAGGACTAATGATAAGATAAGATAGATGCTCTATTTTTTTATTAGGTTCTAGCTAGTTAACAGTTCTTGGTCCATTTTTAGGAGATTAGACTAACTTAGAAACCTTTCCTTTCCTTTAAAAATCATTAGATCCATTTAAATCTCTCATAGATTGTATATTCTTAGACATCAAAGAACAGAAACCCCAAAAACAAACATAAAAATATAAAACAACGAAGTAAGAGAAAAGTTAACTAAGCACATATAGTGCATCACACTTCATCAGTCTACAAACCTCGGTTGATAATTCATGCAAGCAATTTAGGACAGTAAATTGACTAAAAAGAAACCCCTACAGTTCATATAGACACAAGGGAAGTTTCAGAATAATCACCATCAGAAATGGTCCACCTACCTGCAACAGTTCCATTTAAGCATTAAGCACAAAGAGGAAAGCACTAATAATGTTGCAGACTGCCTCAGCCGACCATCAGTCATGTCGTTGATCACTATGCTCAACTCTTGTGGACACGAGACTTCGGGGTGGCCACATCTTTACCAGAGCAATCCAGAATTTGGCAGCACATATAAGACACTTCTGGAAGGGAAGAAAGTTTCACATTTTCACCTTTAGGATGCATTGCTATGCCACCTAGGACACATATGTTTTCCTTCAAGTGAATGTGCCAAGATGATTTTTGAGGCGAACTATAGTCAAGTCACTGGACATTTCGGAGTAGAGAAAATAGTGGTGATATTACAGAAGTATTTTTATTGGCCGAAACTTCACTAGGATGTTGAGAAGTACATTAGATCTTGCACCATTTCCAAACCAAACATGAAGAAGAAAGGCCTATATACTCCTCTACCTACTCCTAGTTGACATTGTGAATGTATCTCCATGGATTACATGTCAGGCCTTCCTTCTATTAAGCATGGTAACAACTGTGTTTTCGTGGTCGCAGACGGATTCTCTAAGATGGTCGTCATGGTGGCCTGCACGAAGAATATCACAGCAAATGCCACTACCAAGATCTTCTTTATGTGAGTGTGGGTGCACTTTGGGATCCCACAGTCCATTGTATCAGATCAGGATAGTAGATTCCTAAGTGCATTTTGTTCAAGTCTCTAGTCGATGCTAGATACAAAACTTACTAAGTCCATGGCTTTCCACCCCCAAACTGATGTCCAAATAGAGTTCATCAACATGATGATCGTACACATTATGTGCATGTACAACTCAAAGCATCCACACACATGGGATAAAAGCCTCCCCTATGCCCATCATATCTACAATAGAGCTCTCCATAACTCAATGGGCCACAGCCCCTTTCAGGTAAGGCTAGGATTTCAGCCACTATGTCTCATTGATGTGGCCATACTATTTTCAGCTACTTAGGAATATTCGTATCACATCTGGTCCGAAGCCGATAGGGCTAATAGCTTCATTCAGCTCATTCAACACATCCCCAAAAGATATATGGTATATTGGATGGAGCCAATGCTAAGTACAAGCAACGCCATGATCAGAATTGGGTGTCGTACAAGTTCCAGGTGGGTGACAAAGTTTAGCTACATTTCCAGAAGGAGCGCCTAGTTGGACCCCTTCACAAGCTTTGCTTGTTCCGATATAGGCCATACACCATGACCAAGGCTGTAGGGGACAATTCCTTTGAGCCCATCATTCCACCGTTCCTTGGTCTACACCCAGTGTTCAACGTAGACCGCCTTCGTCCATACTTTCCACCATTGTTGGATACATCCAACATTGCAGAACAACTCACACCAACAGAACTAAACCCAGACTGCATGGAACATGCCACAACTAATCGGATCATGGACACACATCTCAAGAACGCTCGCCATAAGAAGATCCAACTATATCAGGTTGTCAAATTTGGCCAGCTCCTACACCAAGGCAAGTGGCTCACTAGGAACCAAGTGGCCATCCTCATATTCCACTTGGACCCCCAACATTGTCTCTTTCAGTTTTTCAGTTTCCTTAATTGTAGCACAGTTTAGTATTTTTTGCAGTTTTTTGGGTCTTGAACTTCCAGAGCCGTTTTGAGGCCCTAAACGACATTTTTAGGGAAACCTGAGAGACCCGAAAAGTCCTCCCCTTTGAGATATTCGAAATGAGGTATTATGATAGCTAAATAGAGATTGTATGCCAATTTATGACCCAGGGAAATTGATGTACCAATTTACCCAAACGGGGCCCACATTTTTGGCGCTTCATCTCATAGGGTTAGGTTTTTGGATATTTAGGATTTTCCATTGTTTCTCAATAATAAATAGGCCTCGAAGCCTCATTGTAACGCAGTTCAAAGGCAAGTAGACACCACATCTCTTCTCAAAGATAATCTAACATCGCCCGAGCTAATTTATTTCCACTCTATTTGTAAGCATATTTCAGTATTCTGATATTAATGAAATGAAGTGTTATTTCTGATGCATCTTTATATTTATGGTTATATATGTAATTTTTTGCATTCCAGTTTAAGTTTGGATCAGAGTTTGGTTGCCTTGTTGTTGTAGCAGCATGGTGAAGTTGGTCACTAGTCTGAGGTACAAAGATAGATTGGATGGCTTGTCCAACAATATTCCTTGGAAGAAGAGGATCAAGTTGGTCTTCTTGGTGAACAAGATTTGATAGTTTGCTGACAAGTAGATTAAGAAACCAACAAAACCTAAGGAGTTTGAAGTATTTGAAGAGTTGGATGTGAAGGTTAAACTCATCATCCTAGATGGTGTCAAAGATCACTTGATACCTCATCTAACTGGGAAGAAAATTGCCCATGAGATGTGGAAGGATCTTTAGGAATTGTTCCAGAACAAGAACGACAACAAGTTTTTTAGTATTGAGAGAATTTGAAGAACACCAAGATGTTGGATGGAAAAGGTGTCGCTCCATAACTGATGAGACTTACTCAAGTTCTTAATGAGATATCTCCCATTGGAGATCAATTTCTAGAGTTAGAGTTAGTGAGGATTGCTTTGAATGGCTTCTCCAAGGAATGGAAGCCATCTATCAAAGGGATTTTTGTTGGAAATAAGTTTCCAAATTGGAACAGGTTATGGGAAGAATTTATCCAAGAACTATGGGATGTGGATCTCCACTAGAAGAAGAAGTATGTTGGAGATAACATTACTCTTGTAGGAAAGATGAAGGGAAAAGAAAAGAATGACTTGAGCAAGCTAAAATGTTATACATGTGGTGAGTGTGGTCATTATGCAAGCAAGTTTCTCTAGTTTCTCATTTCTCTGAGTGTACAATTGACAAGGCTACATGGTACATGGATAGTGGAACATCGAAGCATATGACAAGTTCATGTGAATTTTTTGAGACCCTAACTGAATGGGACTTGAAGTTGCACATGGAGGCTGGTGACAAGAATCAGAAAGTTGTCAGAGAGTCAAATGGTGTACCATTCAGGACAGTTTGATCATGTGGTTTGTTACGAGTTCAAGATGTATTGTGGGTACCAGAGCTCAGGTACAGTGTTTTGTATGTATCAGTGATTGAGGTGCAGGGGTTTGAGGTGATATTTCGAGATGGGAAAGTGATTCTCAGGCCCAAAGGATCTAAATCTGCTAGAGATATACTTGGAGTTAGTGAGCATGGTCTATATATGCTTATGG
This sequence comes from Pinus taeda, assembly GCA_000404065.3. NCBI lineage: Eukaryota > Viridiplantae > Streptophyta > Pinopsida > Pinales > Pinaceae > Pinus > Pinus taeda. Next base: position 137,148 of record APFE030802542.1, read on the forward strand.
GAAAGCCTAAAGATCAAGGGAAGAAGTAGGTTCCTCAAACTTAGAGGG
>APFE030802545.1:17762-49829 GCA_000404065.3 Pinus taeda
CCAGCAACTCTCTGAGCTTCTTCAAGGGTTTGAGGGGCTCTTTCTTTTAATTGATAGGCCATATCTGGGTCAAATCCATCTGGGAATTTGTACAGTGCCAAATCAGGAGGGGGCCTTAGATTCTGAGGTATAGCATTATATACATTGTTGAACCTAGCACAATATTCCAGAACTGTTTCTTGGGCCCCTCTTTTAATGGTATCATACTCACCCAGTATGTGTAGGGGGTCTTTCTTTTTCTCCCATCTGTTGGTGAAGGACTGGTAAAGTTCTTCAGGGGTAGTGATGCTGTTTGCAGGCAAAGATCTGAACCATGTTCTCACATCCCCTGTCAGGCTTTGGACAAATATCCTCATCCTTACGGTTTCATCATCTATTTCATAGTTTTCAAAGTGATCTTGCATTCTTTTCGCATGTTGGATAGCAGAATAAGGTCCGGTGGAGTCAAAGTATGTTATTTTGGCCTGGTAATCTTGAGGTAAGGCCACTGGATTGGCAGGCAGTTGGAGAGGTGCGTATCTGGCCATATTTACTGGGTTTTGGGGATTGATTTGAAAAACTGGGACAATGGGAACACCAGGTATCACAGGGGTTGAAGGTAGAGAGGTTGTAACATTGTGGGGGAAGAGAACTTGTGTGGGAGAAGAGGGGATGTTTGGGGGACTTAGGGATGTTGATGGTGAACTGGGGGAATTAGGATTAGACCGGACCAGGACCTTAACTGGTGTGGGGATATAGTCAGGAAGTCCTGTTTCTTGACTGGTGCCAGTAAGATAGTCTTGTAGTTGCTGGTTCCTAATAAGTCTGGGGATGGTATTGGGATTTTCGAAGATAGTGGGAGGGTTGGGATCGGGGTTATTCCTTGTGTACCTTAGGTTTTTCTTGGGAGCCAGTTTTCTGAATTAAGATTTATGAATGCTTTGTGTAACCAGGACTGGTCAAGAGTTCTATAGGTCTGTATAACTGTAAAGTCTGAAAGCAAATCTGGTTCTAGAGATGTATTGACTGGTTTTCAGACTGTGAGAATGATTTCTTGACAGGTCTTAGGCTTTAGATCTTGAGTCCCCAGTGGAGTCGCCATTTATGTTAACACCCAGGTTGTCCTCTTTGACTCCCAAGAGGATACGGCCGGGGTAACCACTAACCAACTTTGGGCTGCAGCTTCTAGCCCAGCTGCAGTCAGAGAGGGCTCTCTCTATGTGGTATGGTCACTGCTTGCAGTGAAGGTTTAGGCTAGGTAGGATATGTGTTTGGGTTGTAGGAATGTTTTGGTTGGGGAGGATGCTTCTGATATTTCCTAGGTTCTGTGTTCAGGAAAACTAGTCCATTGGGCAATGGGGTCTTTGAGTGTTGTTCCCTTGATATCTTGACTGAGACGCAGATGCGTTTGCAGGGCCTATAGGTATACTGTAAAACAACGTGTCATGACTGAGTATGAAACAATGAACAACTTAGCAAAGAGCACTAAAGAATTCTTTACTTGAGCTGACTGGTGTGAAAGAGACAAGGTGATCTAGTATTAAAGGTGGCACTTAAGAATCAGTCTTTAAATACTATAACTGAAGAAAACATAAAGAATGACTAAGATTGAGCTCAGGGTATTTTAGATATTAAATCCTGCAACTATTCTTCTTCTTAGCCATTTAGTTTCGAGCACATGAAAAACAGTAAAGAAAACACAACGGAAAAATGACAAACATATATGTACCAGAGGGCAAACAGAAAACTTATTGTTCCACAGGATACACCGGAATCCTGTAAACGCAAACCATACATCAGCAAGCCATCATGAAAGACAATATTTGAAGAAATCTCATCACCATTTGTATTAGCAGTCTGAACATTTACACCATGAGAGTATCAGAAGAGATCATGAAGTTCTCCTTACATCCAGTGTCCAACCCCTCTTAACAAAACGCGAGGGGGAATATATAGAAGTTCCTTATACCAAAATCCCTCAGGAATTAGGTCATCTGAGAGTAAAAAACCCTTACAATGGTAGAGAGAAAGTAGGTGAAAATTTATTACAAGTGTACAAGCTTCTTTAAAGCAATTAACTCCTGACAAGATAACTTGTTGACCTTCGGACACTACGGGGTTAACTTGCGCAGTTTTTCATTAAATTTGGTGTTGAAGTACTCTGTCACTTCTGATTTTCTGTATCTTTCTTGCTCCTGTTGCCTGTACCTGTTGATGTTGATGCTGATGCTGATGCTGTGTACCTGTGCTGAGTGGGCTCAGCGTCTTCATGCCTGTTGTGCTGACTCCAGCCACCTGTAGGCTCAAAAGGAGAGTATGCTGCAATGGTTTTCTTTTTAGCTTTGATTCAAAATTAGCCTTACCAGGTCCTGCCATGTTTCTGGATGGGGAAGCTGGTGTTTCAAAATTGCCCCAATGGTCTCATCAGCCTCTGTGTACTTGTAAAAATCTGGAGGCTTGTCGAACAGATGTGCCACCTCATTTTTAATGAAAAAGAGATCATCTAATTTATCAAAAAGGCCTCGTCCTGTTAATGGACCTGCTGTAGATGATCCTGGAGCCTCAGCAATCTGCATGGCTGAAACAGCACTCAATCTCTTAACATACTTCTCATAAGAGAGAAGCATTCCTGCCTCTTCTAAACTGGGTAGCCCTCTGTCCTGTAGGGCTGTAAACCTGTTCTGAAACTTGGCTATGTCTGCCTGCATGCCATGCACCCTCCCGTCCAGAGTCTGGATCAAATTTCTCATTGTTGTGGTCCTCTTTATCATGGAGATAGTTTCAGTCCTGTTATCGATTCCCATCTGGATCAGCTGAGAACTATTCCTGTAATTCAAAATTTCTATCATCTTAGGGGCAATATCTGCCATATTGCCCAGCTCATTTCTTGCTCTGTAAAGCTCCTTCTTTGCTTTGCCTATGAGCCCTATCTGCTCATAAATGGCCACAATGAACTCCCACTGATTAGTGACCTCTTGCCCGATGGCAGTCCATATCATCTTTTTTGTTTCTGCAATCACTTCCTCAAAATTGAGCTTTTTCTCTAGCTCTGCAATGGTCTTCCTCAAGGCCTTTACCTCCCTTTCCCTCTCTGCCACAGTCATCTTTGATTTGTCATAGCGGGCTTCTAGTTTGGCCAGCTTCTCCTTGGTGACATTTATCTCTGAGACTTGGCCCTCCAGCTCCTTGACCTCTTTCATCAGCTTTTCCATGCTCAAGCTGGATCCTGCTGGTGCTGGGGCCTCTGTCGTTGTTCCAGCTGCTGATGTGTCAGTAGTAGGTGCTGCAGTAGTGGCAGGAGCTGCTGCTGTTTGAACTGTAGGGGCAACTTGGACATCTGTGGATGTCTGAGGTGGCTGGGAGGTAGTCTCCCCTTGTTTTTGCTGTATGGCCTTTTCCAATTCTGCTTCCATCTCTGCCAACCTCTGGTTCATAGCTAGGAGTAATTCCATAGCTTGGTCCACCTGTTTTTCTTGGGCTAGTTGTGCTGTGTCAGGGTGGATTGTAGGAGGTAGTTTTGCCTGTTTCCTCAAAGCAGCTATGTCATCCTCCTTCTTCTTCATTAAGGCCTTGACACCCTTTAGATCCTTTGGATTGTAGCCTTGTTCAACAATGATGTCCTCCAACGTTTTTATTCTGTTATCTTTGGCAGAGGAGGGCAGTCTTTCCAAGTCCAGCTGTCGGTTAGTGTGCTTTAGTGATTCTTTCAGCTGGTGGGCTAGCATTGCCCTGTCAGCAAGCGTGGCATACACCATCTCCCCCGTTTGCTTGTGCAGCTCTATTTGGTCCATGGGGTGTATGTCCTTGGCAAAGACCTCGAGATTAGTTTTGTAGTAGTCCTCTGGATTCTTTGGATGTGGGACCTTTGGTTTAAGATGTGTGAATATCATCTTTTCATCTTTTAAATCAAAGGCAGCCATTAGCCTCTGTTTTTTGGCTGGGGGGGTGTTGAGGAACTGCTCATACAACTGCACCCTTAGAAGCTCATTTTGAGCCTTGATCTCTATGAATCCCTCTTTGACTGAGGGTGGCTTTTGTGCCTGCTGTCTGGAGGAGGATACCTCCACTGTGTGTTGTTGCTCAGGATTGATTGTGCTGGTGGTCATAGGTCGGCTTGCTTGCCTTTCCCTGTTTTGACTGCGTTCCAGCTCCTCACTTATTTCTCCTTCGGCCTCAGGGTCTGTTCTTGGCCTCTTGGCCTCTGGTTGCTGCACTGACCCTGTAGGGGGTGTGACCTCTTCCCTGTCCCTTTTCTTCCCTCTCTCAGTGTTTAGAGGGGTCTGCAAAACCAAGTTTTGGACTTGTTCAGTTTGCAGGGGAGGAGCCTGTGTTGTTTGCTGGTCCTTTGTTGCAGAGGGCTGCCCTGTTTCGGCTTCCTGGTACTCATCCATCTTCTCCTTTCCTTTGGCACTCGTTGCTGGAGCTTCTTGGATATGCGGCAAGGCTGGGGTGACCTCCTCTGTCTGGGTTATTGGCTTGAAAACCTGTTGACAAGAATCCAAGTCAAGAGGCTTTTCAAGATCTTTCACAGTTTGTTCCATTATGCTTCTTGATCAATTCCTCCGCAATATTTCCCAGGCATCCACTCTTTCTGATTTTGCAAATGGTTGCAACTTGTGGAGGGGGAGTGGTTATAGGGTGCAGCCTGAAATTTGAACCCTTCACTTTGCGCTGTATTGAAGCCTTCATGGGTCATAGGGACCCACTCAAAACTCTTTTTGAGTTTTAGTTGCTCTAACATTTGGTCAGGCTCCTGCCAACCATCCTTTTTGTTCACTGTGAATGGGCCTAGATGGTCCCTGAATTTCAGGTTGGCCTTCTTCTTGGCACTGTGAAAATGTGTCAAATCTGAATTAATCAGATGCCTATAGTATTCTAGAGCAAATAGCCTCATGGGGACATACTTGGGCAGTCTGTATGGACAGAGCTCACAGCCATAAATCCTGATGACTGAGTGGTTTTGGTACAAGTACCAGTCACCAATTTTGTAGTTTCTGGACAACTGTAAAATCTTCTGCATGTCTTTGGATAACCTGGCAGGAGGAGTTCTCTTCAGCAGGCAGATGACTGGATATACAAATTGGTCCACAAACTCACAGTAAGAGTAAGGGGAGTCCTGAACCTGGTGAAAGATTGAAGACCAGAAGATCACAGACCTTCTTTCCCCTTTTGAATCAAGCTTCCTGACTGAGCATTGGAAACTGTCATTCTGATAGTATAAGAACAGGTGGTAAATGTATGAGGAATATTTGAATATTGCCTCTCTGCTCAGTCTGGACAACTGATCATGTATTTTGATTGCAATGTATCTGGCATAGTTATACTTCATCTCAGGGGCTTGCCCGGGGCTGTATGCAGATAGCATTACCAGCACAGCTATGTCAACATGTTCATTGGAGGTGAGCCCCAGCACAGAGGTCAGCATGTCTATCAGCAGCTGGCCTACTTCATTGAAGTCCTTATATAAGAAAGGAGGTGGCCCTGAGGGCTGGCACTCTGCCTTCATGAACTTTCTGGCTATGATTTCAATGTCTTGATCAGACATTCTGGAGCCCACATCTAGCAAGAAATCCATAGTGAAAGGGTAGGGATGCTGTTTTGGACTGAAATTGAGCATCTGGTCAATGGATTCTGGAGTAATGTAAAAGAGAATGCTCCCCGATGGAGACTTCACGGCCCTGAGGTCCTGGTCATAATTCTGTGCACACAGATGGATAATCTCTGGGAATACATTGACAGAAGGCAGAAAATAAGCAGGCAAATTGGATTGCCATATGCCATACCGGTCGCTGCCGGTCGAATGGGTGTTTCTTAGCTGACAGTAGGTCTTCAAATGGTCTCTTGGTGCCACAAAGTCACTGATGAGAGCATCATCATCCACCAAAGGTATGGCTTCTAGGTCTCTGTTTGGTGGGTTGAGGGGTAAGGCTTCCAGAACAGCTAAAGCTTCCATTTTTTGGGGTTTTGACTGGTAATTAACAAGGTGCGGGGTTCTACAGAGGCTTCACAAGCCGCTTTAATGGCGAATTACCCAGGGATTGCTTGAATTATGATAATACTTGATCAGAAAACAGGTTTGTGTGGACAATTGAGAAGGCAAGAGGGTGCCGGAGGCGAAATACCTGTTTTAATGGCGGACAAGCAGTTGCAGCGGTCGAACAGGTTGAATTGGGTATGGTTGAGTTGGCAGTGGACGCAGCAACAGTTGTGGCGGATGACTTTTGGATTTCGACCGTTGGAAGTCAAAATTCGCCTTCGGTTGTGCTCCAGGTTAATCGGCCGCAAACATGGGAAAATGACAGTTTTTGGCCTTTTTTATGCATTTTGGGTGATTTGGCGCTTTTTTTTGTGATGACGTCATGCTGACGTCATGGTGGGTCCGGGGTACGGAGGGGTGACGTGGCAGGTGACGTGGACGCCCAGGTGGCATGGCAGGGTGGCGGGCTGATGCGGTGGCAGCGCTACGTGGAGGGCCACTGGGCGCGGGGGCGCGAAGGAGTGAGGTGACGTGGGTGTACGAGGGTGGCGGGAGATGGAGTGACGTCATGATGGCGGAGGGGTGACGTGGAGGCAGGGCGGTATGGGATCAGGCGGTAAGCGGTTTCCCCGGCAGCCCCCTGAGCGGTAAGTGGTTTGGAGGGGGGGGGCAGCGAACACCCTCCGCGCTTGACGCGTGGCGGGGGTACGGCAGTGATACCGCCAATCCCCCGGCCGTCAAAGCTCGAGCATGTTCGTGGGCGGATCGACCGCCCACCGTTGGATGAAGGGGCGGGAGATCCAACGGCTGGCGGTGATCGGGATGCGCCGGTGGGTTAATTCAGTGGGGGACCCGCCGGGAATTAAATAATGAGTTTAATAAACGAGCGCGGGGAGGGTAAAAAACTATAGGTTTTTGGGTTTTGTCGGGTTTTCCGCCTGCGCCCATTTAATTCAAAATTTATCTTTCAAACCTTAGGACAGTGGGTTTGAGTGCGAAGAAAGGAAAAAGGGGTTTTTTGATTTTTTCAGAAGGGTTATGGGTAAAAAGGGGTTTCCCATAGGATTTTCTTTGCAAAATGAGGGTTTAATGAGCAAGATAAGGTGGAATGAGAGGAGAAAACTGGGAGGTTCATCAAAGTGACCAGGTGTCATTTTGATTCCTTTGATCAAAACATATGGCTATAGCACCAGGGGGAATATTTATAATCATTTTGGGGTTTATACACCGTGGTGTTTATAATAGTAGGAGAAATGGGGTATAGGGAGCTAAGTAATAGAGTTAGTAGTTAATATGGAGAAAACACACGAATGAGGAGTAGTTCAAAATGAAAAATTTTGCACAAGAAATGTGGCTTTTCCAAACCATAAGAATGTTAAATATTTGAATCTCTTAAGCCTTGTGCTACCTGGGGAGGGGGGTTAGTTAGGAAGATTTTACACATGAGGAACAGGGGAGTTAGTCATGCTCCAGTGCTTTTCTCTCTGAAGATATTTCAGCAACTTTGACCTTGGAAGATACACTATTTCTGCAACCCCAGCTACCTACCCAACTAGATTTCCTAGCATTTTTTGTTCCTTCTTGGAGGGTGCACTTAGACTTGCAAACCCTTTGAATGCCTTTTCTTTTCATTGGCTTTTTCTTTCATTTCCTATCTAATGCAACCCTTATTCCTTCCAAAGTCCCAGATTAGACAGTTGGGAACCTTTGTTTCTCTGCCTATCTACTGATCTGCCAAGATTAAACAGTTTGGACAGATATCATTCTCTATTCTACAACAAATAAATTGAAAGCATGGCATGGCCCAGATTAGACTGTTGGGCCATCCATCAAAAGTAACTTCATGTAGAAACTGAAACAGGCATTAGTCTTTTCTGAGGAAATATGTGATCTTTGCATCATCAAAGCAGAGCATATTTGGACCTTTGACCTCCAATCATGAAATATGAAACCTATTGGTATAGGTATCTAACAAGATCCATCCTTGATTGGATAGTTACAAAAGACACTGTAGACATAAGATCCTTTATGGGAATTATTGGATACTATCATAGGTTTATTGAAGGATTTTCTAGGATAACATATCCCATCACATCCTTGGAGAAGAAGGGTGTGAAATTTGTATGGACACAAAAGTGCTAGGAAATTTTGAAAAATTAAATCGTATTTTGACAGCAGCCCCCATACTAGAAATAATTGATCCAGATAAAGAATGCATTGTATGTATGGATGTCAGTTTATAATACCTTGGGGGAGCTCTAATGCAAGAGGGTGATGTAATAGTTTATGAGTCATGAAATTTGAAAGAACATGAAAATAAATACATAATATATGATTGAGAGTTGGAAGTAGTCATTCATGCATTGAGCATATGGAGGCATTACTTAATTGACAAAAAATAACTTCAATTACACATCACATAAGCCTAAAATACTTTTTCAATTAACCAGAAACGAATTTTATACAAGCTTAATGGATGTCATTCTTAATTAATTATGATTTCGAAATTAATCACATAAAGGGAAAAGAGAATAAAGTGGTCGATTCATTGATTCACATCCTAAAACATTTATGTGTGGTAGCAGTGAGTAGAAGTGACACAAATTTTGCTGAAAGAGTAAAAATAACAACTTCAAAGGATTAAAACTATAGTATGATCTGTGACAAGTTAAGGGCTAAAATTGCACAAAAAGAGAAACTAGAGTATGAAATCAATGAAGAAGGATTGTTGGTATATAACAATAGAGTTTATGATTTGTAATGATCTGTAATGAAAACTTGAAGGTGATGTGAAAATTTGCAAGTAAAATTTTATGTCTTTTAAGCAATGGATCACTTTGCAAAAGAACATAAAATAAAGGTTTTAAAAATAAGTTAATAGCATAAAAATAAAGACAAATCTACCATATACTGAAGAAAAAAAAGACAAAAAAATGATAAAGAAATTTACCCCTCTCCTCGGCTACATCTCTTGGTCCAGCTTCCAGTGTCGAGCCTCTTTCATTAAGTGGTCAATTTTGTGTTTACATGGATTTAAAGTGAGGAGAGTGTAAAAATTATGTCTCTAATGGTTTTAGAACAATCAAGAACTTCGAGTTGGGATCTTGTTGGGATCAATTTGGCCAAAAGTTGAAGAAGTTATACTATAGAGAAGTTGATATGCTAACTTCTCTACAAACTGCACTCTCCTACTAATTATTCTACAAATTGTTCCTTTTCCAAAACTTCCAAGCGCCATTTTTGCTCGACATCGGCGAGATTCCAACCAATTTGGGTGCATTCTTTTGGTTCATTTAAATGCCCAATGACCCCCATGAGTGAAAAACCTAGGTCAAATGGGCCACATAGAGCCGAGGGTTGGGCCTTAACACCTTCCCCCACCGGTTAATCCCGTAAATGCAAGGGCATGGTCACAGGAGTAGTATAGTGACCAAGGGCCAGGGGCTTAGCCCCGACCCTTTCCCAAAAAATTATAGTGTTGAAAGTTTAAATAAAAGTTTTTGGATATGAATATTAAGTAAGACTTGTGGCCTATTGGTAAGTCGCTTGACTTGTAAACTCGAGGTCACCCATTTGAATCATGTGGTGGCTATTTCAAACCTCAACCAAATTTTTGTATAGTATCAAGGTGCCATGTGGTATCCCATGATTGGGCCACGTGGCACCTATCCATTGGTCCACTTAAAATATGCCACAACCAATCAAATGTGCACATAATTCAACCAATCACTTAAGGCCACTTGGAAGCCTGGCATTGGCTTGAGGTATAGTTAGCTTGTCTAGTCATCCTACCTAGTCAGTCTGCTAAGTCAACATACGAACTAGCTAGTCAGTGGTTTAGCACTCAACCTGCAAAAAAATTACTTGTTTGGTAAAATGATCAGAACGCAATATCGAGAGCCTAGGATATTGGTTTTGATCGATTCAAGTTGCATTGGATTTAGGTTAGCGATCTCTACACTTTGGCATTGGTTTCAAGCACTTTTTCACACTTTGAATTTTGAACGCTTTACTGTTCCCTTGGACCACTCCTCCCCACTGCAAGCTTTTGGACCTCCAAAAGACTATTTCTAGTCAACAAATAGATGAGGGTATAGTTCCCTCACCCTTGCAATCTCAATCCATTTGGATTTTCTTCGATTTGTACCTTTGAGCCCCATACGAAGGTATGCCACATTTCCTCTTCTTGAAATTCTTGTTTTCCTGTTAAGGATAGGATCTTCCTACAATGATTCAAGACATTCAACAGAGAAAATATCTATTGAAAAAATCTGAAAATTCTCTCCTTGATCTTCAACCAAAGGAGGCTCATCCAATTTCATGTTATTTTCACCTTGAAGGTTTTGTTTGTTGATGCAAATACTTACTTCATCTTCATCTTCATTTTCCCTTTTTCAAGTAGCTCTTGCCTTTGCTTCTTGATCCCTACATTCTCTAACATTAACATCTTGTTCATACCAATGTTCAAAAGTGATGCATCCTACTGCAATTGAGCTTCATGTCACACTCTTTCAGAAGGAAACATGTCAGACTCCTGGAACATCTTATCACATGTTTTAACAACTTCAACTAAATTATGTTTTAGTTTTACATGACATCCTTGGAAAAATTAAAATACCTCAAAATATTTATGTTTAATCATTAACAATGCAAAATTATGGCAAGAATTTACAAACCTCTTCATTTGTCCAACATTCACAAGAGACAAATTCAACTTCTTGCAATGTGCTCTAACAATATACTCAATCCCATTTTTAAACAAGTGATGTTTTTTCTCATCGTGATGAAAGATGACTCTCTTATCATATAGATATGGGCTTCCCCAAACAATACCACTAATGTCAATTGGAATTACATCAAGCTCTACCTCATCTATAAAGTTTTTCGTGATGGAAAATTTCAGTTTACATATTTTAGTCACATGCAATTTTTCCTTGTCACATATCCAACATAAAGGATAATGTTTAGGATGAGGATTGGTGTCCAAGTTTGATTTCTTAACAATTTCTTCTGAAATAAGGTTTTCTTGTGATCCACTATCAAAAAAAGTATCTATCTTGGTATGTTTTGAAATGAATCTAATGTAGAAAATAACTATTCTTTCTCTTTCATTTTGAGTTTCAATTGGGTTGCTAGAAGAAATAATACTTGCAATAGAATCCTTACCTTTTAATTCCATGCCTATTATTTTTGTTTCCTCTTCGGAATTAGATCCTAGATATTGTTGTATAGTTTCAACAATCTTCTCTTTATCCTTGTTGTTAAAAAATTTTGGGCTCATCTCAAGATGAAGTTTCCAGTAGTGGTATTCATCATGGCCTTATTTTGAACAACTTTTACATGATGATTTTTCTCTCTCCTTCTTGATTGAAGCATTATTTTTATCCTATCCTTTGAACTTCCCCTTCCCTTTGTCTCCAAACATAAATGGCTTCTCACTAGTTTCTTGAGAAACATTCTTCCCTCTTGCCTCTAAATGAGTTGCTTGTACACAAACATCATCTACCTTTGTGGGGCTAAACATGGGAATTGTGTGTCTCAAAGAACTATGTAAACCTCCAATGTCTTTCAGTAGCGTCTTGAGAGGATAATTCTATACCCAAAATAAAATCTCTTTTCCTAAATTCTTAAGTATAGCTTTTCACATTTTGACCCTTATCCTGACTAAATTTTTTCCAACGCATTATATATTTTTGCATGTATGCTAATGGATACAATTATATTCGTATTGTAAAAACAAAATCATTCCAAGAGGATAAAGCCTTACCACGTTTCTTCATGTCCTTTTGAGTTTTTTCCTCCCACCAAATGAGTGCTTCAATTTCTAACCTAAGAGAAGCAAGTTGAATTTTGGTTGCATCATCCTTGATTCTTGTATCCTACAATACACTTCAATTCGATGAACCCAATTATCTATTTTATCATCATTTACCTCTCCATCATACGTAGGAAATTCAAACTTTATGTCGAGATTTAAGAAAGGAGTTTTACCATGTTCCTTTGGAGAGTTAAAAGGTGTTTGTGAAGGGATAGAAGTAGAAGAACATGAGGATGAGAATGAGGATGGAGGTGAAGGTGGTTTCTTGTCAGCATCCCCCCATTTGATTTTAGATGTTTCTCTACATTTCCTCCATTTCCCTTTGGAGGTTTTGGGCTCTCTCCTTGCAATGTTAAGTTCCTCTCCTCATAAAGAACTTTGACCATTTCATACATTTCAAAGAAATATTTTCTAAAATTTCTCTCATCTTCAGACATATGTTGATGACCTTCTTCATGTGTCATGATTGATGAAGCTTGATATATGCGTTTTCTCCTTTAAACAATTTGGGACCTTTGCTCCACAAGCTCTCAATATCCTCTTATAAGCTTCAACCTTGTAAGCATAAAAAAACACTTGCAAACAAAATCAAAGGTTCAAAATAACCTTGAACAGTGAAATTTTATGTCTTTTAGGAAATGGATCACTTTGTAAAGACACATAAAATAAAGGTTTAAAACTCAATTAACAACATAAAAATACATAAAAGTATACCATATACAAAAACACAAGACAACACAATGATAAACGAGTTCATCCCCGTCCTGGGCTACATCCTCTGGTCCAACTTTCAATGTTGGGCCTCTTTCATTAAGTGCTCAACGTTTTGCTTGCATGGGTTTATAGTGCTTAGAATGTAAAAATAATGTCTCCAATGGCTCTATAACAGTGAAAAAATACAAGTTGGGCTCTTGTGGGGCTCAATTTGGCCAAAAATTGAAGAAGTTATGCTCCAGAGAAGTTGTTTTGCTAACTACTCTACAAACTGAACTCTCATGCTAACTATTCTACAAATTGTACCTTTTCCAGCACTGCCAAACGGAATTTTCGTGGGGAATTGGCAAGAATCCCATAGGTTCAGGTACTTGTTTTTGGTTCGTTTTATTTCCCAATGAGCCCCATGAGCAGAAAAACTGGGTCATATGGGCCACATAGGGTTGAGGGCTAGGCCTTAACAATCGCCCCCACTAGGTAAGCCCCTAAATGTGGGGTTGTAGTCACGTGGGTAGTCTAGTTAACAAGGGCCAGGGGCTCAGCTTCGACCCCTTCGCCAAATATTACAGTGTCGAAAGTTTAAATAAAAGTTTGCAGCTATCACTGTTAAGTAACACCCATAACCTATTGGTAAGGCGCTTGAATTTTAAACTGGAGGTTTCCCATTCAAATCTTGTGGAGGCTAATTTAGACATCAACCAAATTTTTTTATAGTATAGTGGTGCCTCGTGGCATCACATGACTCAACCACATGGAACCCATCCATTGGTCCACTTAAAATATGCCACAACCAATCAAATGTGCCCATAATTCAACAAATCACATGAGGCCACTTGGTAGCCTACCATTGGCCTGAGGTACAATCAACTTGTCCAATCAACCTACCCAATCAACAACCCTACACCCAACCTGAAAAATTTGTATATGTTTGGGAAAATGATCAGAACGCGATAACAAGAGCATATCATATTGGTTTTGAGCAATTCAAGTTGCGTTGGATTTAGGTTGACGAGCTCTACACTTTAGAACCAGTTTAGCTCACTTTGTATTTTGAGAACTTTACTAATCCTTTGGATCGCTTTAAATTCCAAATGATAAAGAAATCAAGAAGTTGATTCTAGACAAGTAACATAAAGGGCCATATGTAGCACACCCAGGATACTAGAAAATGATTTCTACACTAATGAAGGAGATTTTTCTGGCATGGTATGAAGAGGGATATTGAAAAATATTTGGATAGATGTTGAGAGTGTAAGAAAGTGGAGGTAGAGCACTAGCATCCAACAATATTGTTGAACTCTCTACCCATACATAAATAGAAATGGGAAGTAATAACACTAGACTTCATAACTGGATTACCTAGGACTTGGGAGCAACATGATACAATCATGGTGGTGGTATAAAAATAAGAAAAAGATGCTCATTTTATTCCAATGTCATCCACTTATAATGCTGCCCAGCTTATAGAAATTTCTATGAAAGAAATATTTCAACTTCATGCTATACCAACAATAGTGATATTGAATAGGGATGCAAAGTTTACTTCAAACTTTTGGAAATCCCTATTTTGAGGGATGGGTACTTAGATGAGTTTCAGTACTACTCATCACCCCTAAATCGATGGACAATTAGAAAGAGTCAATGATGTATTGGAAGACATGTTTCACATGTATTTCATGAACCAACCAACCAGGTGTGAGGATAATTTACACCTAGTGGAATTTTTCTACAACAATCGATATCAAGTGTCTCTTAAGATGAGTCCCTTCAAGGAATTATATTAGAGAAAGTGTCATATTCTTCTCAACTAGTGTCGTCCATAAGACAATATCCTGTTAGGTTTGGATTAGCTAAAGAATATGGAAGAGATGGTAAAAATGACTAGGATAAACTTAAAATCGACTCAAGATCGACATCAAGGTTACATATATTTAAAGAGAATAAATAAATAATTCTAAGTATGGGAACATGTTTATGTTAAAGTGAGACCTAAAAAGATCTCCTTAAATATGGGGAGTTGTTCTAAATTGACCCCTTGGTTTTTCAACCCTTTTGAAATATTGGCCATTGTTGGGCTAATGGATTATCAACCAGCATTTCAACTTCATATCAAAAATCACAATGTATTTTATATCTCTGCTTTAAAAAAGTATGTACATGATTTAACTGATGTAATTGATTAGTCTGCTGTAGAGGTTGAATCGAAAGGAGAATTTTAGGTCAAATGACTACAATTTTTGGACCATAAGGAGATTATATTCTAGAATCTAGTCACTACCCAGTTGAAAGTGCAAATGAAGCACTTTGGGCCTCAAGAGGCCATTTGGGAAATGGAAGAGGAAATTAAAAAGTTTTAGCCTAAGTTGTTTACTTGAAAGTTGATACTGAATGAACACCGAGGACAATTTGTCCTCTTTAAGGGGAAGGGAGATGTAATATACCCAGAAAGACTTAATTTATGAATCAGATCATATATTTTATGACTTTAATTTATTTCATGAAAATGGAAAAAGGTGTGATTAATTATTATTTTTATTTTATAACATAAAGAAAAATGAAAATGAGAATTTATGTCAGAATTTTTAATTCTCTCATAAATGTTTTAGAGGATAACATGAGGATTAAAATTTAACTGCAAAGGTAAACAAATAAAGTAGTTATGCCTAAGGAGGCAAGAAAAAGAAAAAAGAAAAAGAACATAAAGAAAAAGAGTTGATTACGATTTGTTGGGAAGAGAGGGAGCGGAATTGAATCCTTCTAAAAAAACACTAGACAAAAGATATAGAGAACATGAATAGTGGCAAGGTTGGAGAGAAATACTCTGTGGTGGAATCAAGAATGGATATTATGGGAGACAAATACAATATTTGGTTAACACTTATGATTGGGTGAGAAAGACTAGTATGTTGGAAACAATGGTAATACGAGAGAGGGATGAATCAATATTAAGAATAATTCAAGCTTTTGTGCCAATCTATATTTAACATTCAAACTTGGAAATCATTCATGTGAGAATAAACAACCAATTATAATAACAACACATGAATAAATCAGCACATTAAGGCACACCATGAGCATCATACTCACATCCATCGATGTTTAATGTGGAAACCATTTCAAGAGAAAAAAAATACCAATGCTTGTTTTTTATTTGATGTAAATAATAGGACCTACTCTATTAAATCAATTTGTTTGTGAGCCAACACTCACAAGAAGTACCAAATCCTTCTTGTAGACACCTGATCAACTTACCAGAAGCACCAACTAAAGAACCAACTTCATGGATTTGTTGCAAGAACCAATTTGCAGATCCTTGGATTTATGTAAGAACCAACTTGCAAGAGGCACCAACCCCCATTATCTACTCAAACATCCACTAAGATGGAAGCACCAACTTTGTATATGTAGGCTCCAAACCACACTCAATAAGGGAATAATTTTCACTATAAATGGAAGCCTCTATACCTATTTTCAAATGTTTGTTATCTTCTTCTTTTTGGCCCTCTATTCTACTCAACAACGTTCATTTATACTCAACAACATACACTCATACTAAGCCCTTGAAACACTCTCCTATTTTCTCACAATTCTCATTCTACTACATCATACAATTCGATCATTCTTGGCCCTCAACATGAAAAGAAAACTCAACCTATCTCATTAACTTAGGCACACACTAGGCCTCTCTTTGCAACATAGGCACACTCAACCTTCTCTCGGTAGCACACACCCACAAAGCTATCCACTCTTCTCCCTCAAATATGATGCATTCCCCAACATTTCTCAATGGCAATCCTAGGTTTTGCTCCTTTACTACACATTGGCTGATGCTATCTCTGCTACCATCCACACTGCACAAGGGTGTACTCTTAGCATGGATCTCCATCTGGTTGTTGTGTCTGATTACTTCTCCCACTACAATAAATATAATTCTTAGAATGAGCACCTGAGAATTTCTCCAACAATTCTCGGTTCATTTGTGTTCGCTTTCATGGCTCTCCATGCTTCTTAATTTCACATAGGTTCAAATTGTAACTTAGGAATGGCTCACTAGTCTATAATAAGATATTTTGCACTCAACAATCTTATCCATTTTTTTATTCATGGCATGCAAAGAAAATCAAGAGTGGATAATGTTGTTTCAAGGTAGGTTCCATTAATTTTCTCTCCTGTGCATCGTGGTCCTTCACTTTCTTGAATTAGAGCTCTTGGCATTCATAATTTACTCAAATCACAATCTTAGCTACAGAAAAATTCATCGAAGTGCCTAAGAATGTTTCTGTAGACCCACAGGACTTTCCAAAACTACGATACCAAACTAACATACCTCGACCCCTTTTTATTTTATTAAATAGTGCTTCCAAATATAACTCAACGACCCTTTTTTGTTATAGCCCCTCTTATGTTAGCACTTAGCCTCTTGGCCACTGTAGGACACAATGTCTTGACCACTTCTAAAACCTTAAGGTGCTAAAAATCCTTCGAATCCCATGAGGGATAATTTTCTTGGTTAACTATCTGTGGCCTTGGTATTGTTTGAAATCATTGATATTTTTTTTGTAGGTTGTGCTATCAAGTGGGGTCCTCCCAATACATTTTTCATTAGTTGTTTCTCTACATTGTTAGTGATCATGTTTCTCAGTGCAATCCTCCTAATGATTCTATTTTTCTCCTTCTTTATTTTGGGGTAATCCCTATGAGATTACGTGTTTAGTGGGACAAGCCATTGCAGCCATTAGCCAATCAATTGCCTACCAGGTTGAGTTGTTTCCCTCATGAGACTGATGCCTAGTCAACCCACAAAATTTTCATTTACACCATTCTAACTGGTTGGGATGTAGCCTCATGGATTTCATCATGCTCACATTATTCACACCACATGACGCCCCCTGAGTGGTGACATGTGTCATCCAAATTTGGCCCCTTGGGCCACCCAAAAATGTTGAAAATACCTATCATGTGTCCTCCATACTGCAACTTCATGCAAACCTTCATACCACTACCTCATGCTAACGTCATCAACCACCCATCCTTTTGGAGGAGAGAGAAAAAGGTGTCTGCAGGTTTGGTTTTTTTGCCCAATTCCTTTGTTAATTTTTTTAGGGGTCCTGACTTATTTCCTTTGCTTTATGCAAATTTATCTAGGCCAAATCTCCTATTGATGTCGTCTTGATATCCTTATGGTGTCACCTTTTTGCGTTAGCTTCAATAGGCTGAGCTGTTAATCTCGGTGCCTCTCGCTTGAATCTCTGCCAATGACCACTTCTCATATGATGCATCAGGGTCATGCCTACCTTCTCTATGTCACCCCACTCAATTCTTAAAGGGATCCTTATAATTTCTCCTAGATGCACCTATGGGGGTATCTATTGTAGGCTAATGTCTTATGTGGGCTCTGCCGGTGGCCAATCACAATTCTCCCCTCCATTGTTTTGTTTGCCTACATCTTCCTGACTCTTCTTTGACAGCTCTGTTAATAGCTCTAATAGATTTTGCCACATAGATGAAGTTAAAATTTCCCCAATGGGTCCTCCAATCCACTTTTGGCTCTACTCTTTTAACTTTTAGGGAACCTAACTTTGAATAGAAATAAATTCTTATCTAGGAGGCCATTTGTAGACTTAAAAACACTATTACAAATCTATTTTCGAGCACAATCCAACTACACCATTTTCACAAGCATCTAGGCTAAACTCTAGAGGGATAAATTCCTTCAATGCATGGGAATCCCAACCATCATGATACAGGTGTTGGCATTGTGATATAGGTGTTGTCCTTGATGGAAACTCACTCAGATGACAGTTCACAGTGCAACAGCAAAGGATTACAAACCAGACTACAAAGAATGAAGAAAGAGAGGTATAGATAGGTTCACTTTGTTCAAGTAGCATATACACACGAGTTAACAGAACCAAAGGAGTGTATAACATATACACACACTTTCACAGGAGGAAAAGTGCATACATGTTGGAAAACCAAGTTTTTGGTTCGAGATATTTGGTCCAAGGTATTTTGATCTAAGGTATTGGTCCAAGGTATTTTGATCCAAGGTATTTGGTCTGAGATATTTGGTCCAAGGTATTGGTCCTAAGTAGTTTTGGTCCAAGGTATTGAGAAACGCCTAAGAGTATATAAGGAGGAGAAGGTCATTCGGCCATGTGTGCAAGTTGAATATCTCATGAAGTATGCAAGTTATGGGCTTATGGTGCTTTGTTTAATCTAAACTAAGGATGAACCTTAGTGGTTGATGAGGGATAATATCTAATGATGGATCGAGATCTTAAGGTCTTGAAAGAATTATCATTATGTGGTTTGACCATGTATAGTCTAGATCTGAATTACTGACGCATGTTTTATTCTATAAATGTTATGATCTGGGTGTGACTGATGTTTGGAGTAGCTGTAAAATTATGAGCTAATATTGGCAGATATGTACGTTGGTTCGCTTTGCTAAAAGCGCATATACATGCTAGTTCGACTCATTAGAGTAGTGTATACATTATGAAATATGATATTGAATTTGTAGTTGGTTCTAGTGGTTGTTGCAGAGTTCTGGGTTCTGATCTGTATTATGGTGACTGTGTTTTGATGACAGTATTCTGAATGTTCAGATTGTTTGATTGTGATTTGCTTCAGTGATGATTGGCCTTCAGTGATTTAGTTGTGGGTGATTCAGAGATTGATGATTGAGTTTCAATGATTGGTTAATGTAGATGTATTCGATGGTTGTATTGCAGTGGTGATTGATTTTGATCTTCAATGTTGTTAATGGGTCCAGTATGAAAATTGGATGAAACATGGCCTCTAGATTGTGGTTTTGTGTTCCAGGAGTATCCAGTTTGAAAAATTCAAGAAACGTGGTCCCTGGAGGAAGAAAGAAGGTCGTAGCCTTCTGTAGGTCGGAGCCTACGTAATGGTAAACATAATGGCCAATACAAGAGCCAGGGGGTTGGAGCTCCCTTCCAGTAGGAGCTGGAGAATGAGAGAAGGTTGTAGCCTTCTGGAGGTGGGTGTCTGTGTACTGGTATGAGTCTGCACTAGTACAAGACTGTAAACACGTTTTTCTTATATTAAAAGAAGACAACAGCAGGTGGTTTTTGTTCTGCATTGGGTTTCCACCTTAATTCTTGGTGTTCATGTGTGTTTCTTATGTGTGATGGTTTGTTGTGATATTACTGCACATGTTTATTGTTTATATGGTTAATGAAGTACTGATGCACTGATTAAAAATCAACATATGATGAATGAACTGAATCATATGGTTGCTAGTTTCCTTAAATACAGTTGCATGTACATGCGAGTTACCTTCATTGAAGTAGCGTATATAAATTTGAGTATGAAAAGAAAAATATTATTGATTTGACTAACACTGATTCAACCCCCCCGTCTCAGTATTATTTCCAACACCTAACTTTGAATAGAAATAACTGCTTGTCTAGGAGGCCATTTGTAGACTTCAAAATACTATTAGAAATCTATTTCCAAGCACAATCCAACTATGCCATTTTCACGAGCATGTGAGCTAAACTCTAGAGGGAGAAATTCCTTCAATGCATGGGAATCCCAACCATCATAGTCATAATTTTATGGCTTCTCCATCAACTCTGCTACTATGATGATTCTCTTCAAAATACTCTAGCAACCATTGGACTCCCCCTGAGCTTGACATGCCAAGAATATCAATGCCAACATATGCTACCACCTACATCCATGCTAGTTTGGTTGACATCAGTGCCAACACATTTCCAACTATTAGACAATGGCAACTTCCCAACACATATCCCCCATGGTTTTTGACATCAATGCCAACACACTCGTTTCCACTAGCCATCCAGATAATGTCAAATGTCTGACAATATGATCACCCTTTGGTCTTGATGGAAACACTTCATCACTTCTCTTCTCTGCATGGGCCATCACTACTTACTCTCCCTCTTTAACGTCAATGGTAAAGCATTGCAAGTTTCTTCTTCTACCCATTTCAATTAATGATTAAGTATTTGGCTACTAATGTACATTCTACTCTACAAAATTTTCTTCATTGGATGATATATTCATGAGGAGGCACTTGAAGTTTTTCATTCAATCTCAGCTACAAAAATCATAAACATGGAAATATTGAAGACTAAACGCTAGAAAAAATAAGTCCTTGAACCTTTCTTGTAGTTTTTGTTGCTCTATTAATTTCACATATGTGATATTGTCCCCTTGAACATATAATTCATCTTCTTTAATTTACCATCCATTTCTCATCCCGTTATAGTTGTTGGATGAATACTATTTCTGCTAATGCATCTTTTGTATCAATTAGAAGAAACTGATACTAATTAAGATTTCTCATGGTATTGCTGATGTTGCAAATACCAATCATTAGTCATGCATTTTGACTCATTCTTCATTGATGTTGTTGCTAGTAAGACTATGCTCACTTCACTTGAGCATCCTAATAGTTAACACTGGTCCCCCTGAGATCATAGTACTACGCATATGGGGTGATTCTTAAATAATACCAGTTGTACCAAGAAAATGATACAAATAAGATACTATATGAGGAAAATTCTTATAGATACTACTCAAAAATAAATTCCCACTTGCATAAAAACATTACTCCACATGAACCGAGATCACCAATTTACATGGTGATACCAATTGAAAGCTAAGGGACATTTAAAGCTTGTACCGATTGTGTTTATGAACATAATATTGCTAGACATAATCAAATTCACAACTTGCATGAAATAAGGGTATTTCACTCATGATACAAACCTTTCATCTCCTGAGCAATCATACCTTCTGAGGTGTTGTAGCGGCTGGAACACCCTCCAAAATTTTGGCCTATACTTGAATTTTTGAGCCTACTGTGGATCCTGTGATCGATCGTTCCTTAGTCACTTATTGGTAAGATTATGATCTCTAGTTCCCTTCTTCGATATTAAGAGTCGTTCACGCTTTTATCTTTATATAGTATGTCTCATGTTTGGGCACAGGGATTATCGCTTTCCATGCAAAGGGAAGTTTGTTTTGCTTCAAGGGGGAATCTTTGTGAAAATGAGTTTTTCTCATCATATATACATGTTTTGCACTCGTTTTGAGAGTTTCATGCACTATTGCACAAGTGTCTCCTTTATCCTCCTAAAGTCTATCATTGGTGTTGCACTTGATGTAAGCTACCACAAAGTTTGTTGCATTAAGAAAGGTATGTTTTTATCTAGTCTGGATGGTCTATGTTGTATCATTAAGTGTTCAAGTGTGTGATCATAGTAAATTTCTATAAATGTTCACATTAGTTCCATTGATCTCACACTTTTCCATTTTCAAGAGTTTCCCTCATAACCTAGCCTCATCCATCTTTTGTGAACTGTGCACTTCGTATATACAACCCTTAAACTTTTCCCTTTCCTAATGGAACTGTGCAATGCACAAAAGGCCTAGTAGCCCTTGGCATCCAAAATTTTGTAGTGGTTTACTCTAGTGTCCTTCCCTCATCTAGAACCCACTGTCTCTAGAAACTACAAATTTTTGTCCCTTAGGCATCTCAATTACCCAGTCTACATTGCCTCTTGAAACTACGCAGATGTGTCCTCCCAGGGCCTCATCCAGCAGTAGTCACTTCCTGTTTAAACTACACAATTTTTTCTCTTAGTGGCAATAGAGATGGATGAAATTCTAGATGACTCTCTTGGAGATTAGGATAAAATATAAGAGGGCCAACGAACCTAGTGTATGATGGAAGAATGAGACCACATGAAGACTCCATCTAATGCATAATCCTTTGGAGGGTAGGTATGGAAAACAAATCACATTTTTTTAAATACATCTGTTAGTGTATAATGAAGGATTTCTTATTGTTGTCATATCATTATGTTTTCAATGACATGCATGGTTGCAAGCACTCAAAGTCATTCCATGTATTTCCTCTAAGTGTCTTGCTCCCTTTTTCTTGTTGGATCAATGGTCTTCTTCTAGAATGTTTGGTTGTTATGTCATGTTTGTGAATATTCTGGTGACTATGAAGGTTTGTCTTCATGTACACGAGCTTTCATAGGCATGTAAACACTTGCCATACTCATACACAAAGTATTGATCATTATCGCACAAGTGTTGTCATGATCATCCTGAGGTCCATCTCAAGTGTCACACTTTTCATTTCTTGTTGTGAGACAATCACTCAGAGGGTAATTATTTTCTTTCTATTATGATGGTCTATTGTTATCATGTCATTGACATGTGCTAAGTGTGTGATCATGGTTGAAGTTCATCACAAGCTCCCACACTTAGCCATTTTCAAAAAATCATTTTGACCGGGCAACTTAGCTCATTGGGCCTCGCCTGAGCTGCACACTCCGCAGTCTCAACCCTCAATGAGGTGACCTTGATCACTATAAATGTGTAGTGCATAGACACTATCCTCTAGGGAAGTTGAAATGCTCAATTCTAGAGTTCAACAACATTCCTTGACTCCAAGAATTGTGTAGCAGTTCCTTCCAGTCTAGCTTGAACTCCACATTTCACACTTTCAGTCCTCAAGCTTTTCCCTTGCTTGTTGGAGTCGTGTAGTGCATAGAGAGCCAAGCGCCCCTTGGATTCCAAAACTCCATAGAGATGTCCCTAGTGTCCTCCCTCATCCAGAGCTCACTGTCCTCAAGAACTACGTCGATTTGTCCTCCAAGCCTCTCTGTTGACTAATCCTCCTTGCCCTTGAAAACTATGCAGAACTTACCTCCCTTGGCATCACCTTGCACCAGCCACTGCCGACTTGAATTGAAAATCTTGCCTTCCAGTTACCACTGCACAATTTTCTCCTTAGTGAGGATTGTGCTCAAGAGTTCCTCAGTCGAGTCTGAGCTATGCTTTGCTCATTCGCAGTGATCAAGTTGTCTCCCTGCCAAATGGAATTGCGTAGTGCATAATGATTGAGCCTTGTCTCCTAGCCTGTGATCCATCCCAAGCTCAGTCCATGGATGATAATGCACCATCTTAGAGTAGGGAGTTTTAAGATTAATTTCATTTTATAAAGAGTGAATTGTAGGAAAAGGTACACTGTTAGATCATGACGAGACAATGAAGAAGGAGGAGTGAACATCTTAGAAGACTCACTTACATCTAGACGAACAAAGAATCTTATCAAGTATAAGAAAATGGAACAGATGCATGAAACCACCTCTCAAGACCAAAGATCATTGAAGACCCCACATCATCAAGCTATGCGGAGGAGAAGAGAAAGTGCATCCAAGAACACATCCATAACTAAGCAGCAACAACAAATTGACATTGTCACCTCAAAAAGCTAGTCCATGTTAGTAGTCTCATGTCAAGTCATGTCATGAGTTGTAAAAGGCCACATCACTATTATGGTCCATGTCTATTGTAAATCAAATGTAATGTAAAGTGGAAGTCCACTGGACACACATGAATAGGAAGAGTTATGCCAGTTGAAAATTCATAGGAATTTGAATAGTCATGAGGGTAGTCGAAGAGTCACAAGGGTCAACCATCACCCATTGATTATATATACCCCTAAATTGTGTGAGAAAATGACTTTTCACCTTCGCTCCTCCCACAAAGCATAGAGAGTTTCAGTCAGTTTCTTATAGGAGCGAGGAGTAGCTACAACGTCCCACCACTAGGGCTAATGATGTATGATGTAAATATGTGTCTTGGAACTTTTTCTTAATAGAGAAGCTTGTTTAGGCTAGCACATTTACACACATGACTTTTGGATGTTTATAATGATATTCTTTGAGCATTTTTTAGTTCATGTTTGTTTCACATGTACTAATATAGTTGAATTATTTAAATTTTTTTAGTGATTACCTTGTTGGGAATCTGTTGTATTGGCTATCACTATTGTCTCATCCTTGTGGAGTACTCTACAGGATACTAGACATACCTTTCTCGCTTATTTGTTATAACGATTGTCATATCCGTTGTGGACTATTCTACTATATGGTGGATTAATCTGTCCCTTTAATTTGGTTTTAATGACTTCTAAATCCATTGTGGAGTATTTCACTGGATGATGGACATACCTTCCCAGTTCATGTGTATCGCTTCTTGGGTGGTACTACTAACTCTCACTTAGAGGCTCAATTTTATCCCCCCTTTTGCAGTAAGAGAACATTGACATAGTTGTGTTGCACAGTCACCAGGCACACTTACCTTGCTGTTCAAATATCCCATTTTATCACTCTCCCTTCCTGACAACTAGAGCCAAGGTAGATCTCTAAGTATATGGTAACTAGGCATTTATAATGGATGGGACTCCAACAACAAATGGGGTGAGGTCTAGTTGGGACTTCATATCAGGGAGATCCCCTTGGTTGACAGATTTGCAGCAATGTCAAAAAAATGGCGTTAGAAGGAGGGCCAGATGACAAGTTGAGCCCATTGTATTTGGTTTGACTCTCTTATCTAAAATGGATCATATACAAATCGTACTCCCATGGTGTTTCTCCAGTGTTTCCCTTTATCAATTTTCACCCCGCCAATGAGCTTCTCGATCACTTGTCCTAGTTAAAGTTTGATGGTGAGGACGAAACGTCCATAACTAAGCACATTTCCAATTTTCTTCAATTTTGTGAACCTTACGAAATCGATAATGAAGAGTTTGCTTGCATGTTTTTTTCCTCACCCTTGAAGGTTGTGTCAATAATTGGTTCCATACCTTACCACTTGCTTCCGTCCATTCCCTTCGTCATTTCCTCAGGGAGCTCCATTAAGCCTTTGGTAATTATAACTACCAAGATGTTGTGTGGAAGAATAAATCTCTTAAGAATGGAGCATAAAGAATCAGTTGAGAAATTTTCTGATCAATTCCTTCACCTACGGTGTGAAATTCGGGAAGAAGATTTGAACTAGGATTTTTTGAAACAAGAGTTTGGGCACTTGGTTCTTGCCTCTTTATACGGTGAACTTGAACCTCCCTATTTTTTTGCTTCCCCAACTCTTGTGAATCATGAGGTGCCTCAAATCACAAAGGAGGAGCCTACTACACCTTTCGTTCCTTGTCCTCCTCCTTTCCTAGTTCCAATGTGAGTGCCTCCTTGTGGTGATCATCAAACTGGGAAACATGTGAATCAAATCTCCAGTCCATCTTCTCATTCTTCTCATGCTTCAATGGATGAAATTCCATAATGAATCACAAAGCGTATGATGAAGACTCACTCCTCCATTCTAGAAGAGAATGTCACTATTCATAACTCAAGTCTCGAATCTGATATGGATCTCTGCCATCCTCTATCATCTACATGCCATGACTCCTTGTACCATGACTTTCTTGATCAATATACTTCACCAGCCATTTTTTCAAATTCTCTTGATTCTCAATCTACTTGCTCAAGTTGGGATAAGGCACAAGGAAATCGCATTTCATAGGTAAAGGAGTAGAAAGGTAAGGACACTATCAATTTTTCTGCTTTGTTTCAAAATTTTCCGCATCAAAAAAATGAGTTTCCATTCTTGAATGATTCTCAATCTTATAATATCGGTGGAAAATCTAGTACAATCAATTATTTCAATAAACTCCCCACCTTGGTCATTAATCATTCCAATTCTTCCATATGTCATGACGAATGTCCAAGCACATCAACTGATCTTGCAGTTCCTCATGAATATTTTAACTTGAATCTAGAATCTGCTTCGGTCAAAGAATATGTTCATATTGAAACTTTCCCTTCACCTCACTTTCCTTTGTTTCCTACCATTCACAACATATCCACTTGTGAGGGAGATACTCCATGTTATCTTTCTTCTTCATCAGATGAGTTATCTCCTCGATTGGCACAAGGCGGTAAGGCTATTCATGATGATCAAATTGTAGAGAACTCTTCCCATCCCTCATCATCATTGCTTCTACATGAATAAAACTCTTCAAATCCGCTTGCTCATGATATTTCACCAATGAATTTATCTTTGAATGTGATATCAGATGAGCCTCTCCAATTGAGTAATCTAATTGTCGATGAAACTAAAAATTATACTGAAACCTATGATAGAGATGGCTGCCATCTAGAGAGGGGTTTTGAAATTAGCAACAACATCCACCCTCAAACCATGCATGATCTGGTTTAAGCTTCAAAATTTGATTCTAAAATTTCGGAAAGTTTCAGGACATTCCAGGGAGTCGAGGCACTTGAAATTCCATTGATGGTTATGTTAGGATCTCATGACTCTGGTAAGCCCCCTGAACTAAATCACATCTAGTTTCTCTCACGCAATTGTCTACCTGCATGGTTTCACTCGATGTGAATTCCCGTATAAAAAATGTTTGGTATTCTGGGCATGACCTCTCAAATTTTCAAGATTTTACTTGTTATGGAATTCAAAAATCTGTTACAGTTCATTCGTCTTTATGCAAATATCTCACATCAAACTTGGGTTTCGAATGTCCATCCCTCATGAAGTCATGGAATTGTGAAGTTGATCGTCTCAAGGAATATTTTTCCTCGCAAGAATCATACTTATAGAATTTCTTCATTAATGGTCAGCTCCTAAGTCTTCTTTCGAATATTGTATTACAAACTTGTCCTCTCATCGTACCAGAAATACTCTTGAGTGATAATGAATGCACAAGTTATCACATGAATCAAGTTCTTCCCCATTCACTCTGCCTTAATTGATCTCAAGGATTCGTGGTGCTAGCATCCATTGTAAAATCTTTTGATGACTATGATGCTTCTATAATTTGTCACCAGTTGCAGGAAGGTGGTCTATCATATATGGCTTGCAAGGAACTTGGTTCGATTGTTTAGAGAATTCACGAGATTGTTCAAATTAATTTGTCTTTGTTTGTTGCAAACTGGGAATTTGATGCTTCAACTAGTTCATCTAATCATTTCTATATCTTTGGCAACTTTCATTTGGCTTATCATTTTCCCATCAGCACATCCAATGACAGTTGTTTCACACTCTTTGATCTTCATCGTTCAACATCTCTCTATTCAAATTTTTGTTAAGTAGGTAGGGAACTTCATCCTTCCCTGATGGTTATGGAAGGTCCTCACTGTCTTGGCATGACTGCCAAGAATGATCAGATCTATTTTTCCTTACAATATTTCCATTGTGATCTTGCTTCTTGACTTCAAAAAAATCTTTTCAAAGGTCACGATTTTTTAAGAGGGCCATCATGAATTTTACAATCCAATCAATGAACGGATGGA
Source organism: Pinus taeda (assembly GCA_000404065.3). Lineage (NCBI taxonomy): Eukaryota > Viridiplantae > Streptophyta > Pinopsida > Pinales > Pinaceae > Pinus > Pinus taeda. Next base: position 45,409 of record APFE030802545.1, read on the forward strand.
ACAATATTACTTGGCAAGATTTGTTGTAGACAACAAGTTTCAATCCTTCCTCACACTTGCTAAGAAGCTCAATGTAGGTGAAGACATATCCGCAAGAGGTTGTCGAGGTTTTTTAAAAAATGGTATTATTCGAAAAGGTAAGCATCTGGATTGGGTGAAAGTATTGGTTGTGACAAATATTTTTACCCACAGGAAAGACCTTCCTTTTCCTATGCAAGTTTTTCAAGTTTTTATATCTTATGTTGCACATCACCTTTTATCTGTTTTAATTATTCCTATGTTTGTGGATGTAGGTCAGGAACAATCATGGTGGCTTCACTAGAGATTTATTTTTACATCACCTTGACCTTCTAGCTATAAGGTTAGGAGTAGGATTAGCCACATCATTAGATTTCCCTTTCATGCACTCAATTTTCGTAGTCTATCCTAGTTTTCTTATTCTACATCATGTTTGCATAGTCATTATGTTCTCTTGTATTTTGATTTGTTTCCTGGTTCTCTGTTTTCTTTACTCTTGCTCTTTTCTCTTTCTTTTTTAATTTTTCCTTTTTTTTTCATTATGCACATAATTCTTGTGCCTGGACCTATTTGTCTTCCAAGTGTGTATGTGGTTGAATTTCAAAGAGTGTTGTGACACTTCAACATTTTTCCAGTGCTATGTCTGACTTCCTTGTAACTATTTGTATCTTTTAGCTGATGAAGTTCTGATGGAAAATATGATCCATCTGTAAGGAGAATTTTGGTCCAACCATGAACTTTTGTCCAATTTAGGAACCTCATGCCTATACTCAGTTTTGTGCTTTGGTGTTTTCAAGCTTATCCAACTAGTAGAAATGGAGAAGCGGAAAATCTAAATGAGAAAACCTAAATCAAATATATTTATAAGCTTCTCTGAAGGAAAAATCTCTCCTACTCTCAATAAGTTTGGATCCCTCATCCTTCCTAAAATAAATAAGTGCCAATGCACATTTATCTTTAATAAATAAATGAAGGCGAAAGAATAGAAAGGCTTCCTGCACGGAGAGGTGAAGAAAGCATCTCCACTTGGGTACTATCCAGGTTTGCTGGTAGTGTAGCAATGTTTGTGTTACTGTGTGACTCTTTCAGGGTACTTTCTAGGCCTGCTGGCAGTGGAGAAATACCAAAGATGAAAAACTATACTGTGAAAATCTTAAACTCGTGAGCTAAAATACCATTCCCAATTTGAAGCACTGTGATATGGTTGAATCTTATGGGGTGTTCAACTGAGAAGATACGAAGGGGACCATGTACACCCATGGGGTAAGTGGGGAAGCCAAAGTAATCTACATGATAAATCAATACTCCGCGAAGGACCAAGGCTCTCCACTAAAAATGAACCAAGACAGGGAAGCTGGAATTCAACCACTTTGTCACCAAGTGTTGTAGTGGTTGTAACACCCTCCAAAATTTTGGCCTATACTTGAATTTTGGAGCCTGCTATGGATCCTATGATAGATCGTTCCTTAGTCACTTTTTGGTAAGTTGATGATCTCCAACTCCCTTCTTCGATCTTAGGAGTCATTCACACTTTTATCTTTATATAGTATGCGTCATATTTGGGAATGGGGATTATCGTTTGCCATGCATAGGGAAGTTTTTTTTCTTCAAGAAGGAATCTTTGTGAAAATTAGTTGTTACATCATATATAAATGTTTCACACTCGTTTCCAAAGTTTCACACACTATTGTGTAAGTTTCGCCTTTATCTTCTTAAAGTCTATCATCAGAGCCGCACTTGTCGTAAGCTATCACAAAGGTTGTTGCGTTAAGAGAAGTATGTTTTTATATGTTCTTGATGGTCTATGTTGTATCATTAAGTGTTCAAGGGTGTGATCATAGTCAAGTTCTATCACTGTTCACATTGGTTCCATAGATCCCACACTTAGCCAAATCTAGGACTTTCCCTAGCAACCTAGCCTCGCCTAGATTTCCTAAATTAGACACTTGACATCTACAACCCTCAAAATTTTCCCTTTCCTGATGGAACTGCGTAATGCGCAAAAGGCCTAGCCTTCCTTGTCATCCAAAACTACACATTTCTTTCCTCCAAATTCCTTCCCTCAGTCGGAACCCATTGTCTCCAGGAACTGTGTAGTTTTGTATCTTAGGCATCTTAGTTTCCCAATCCACCTTGCCTCCTGAAACTACGCAGATGTGTCCTCCTAGGGCCTCATCCCACAACAGTCATTGGTTTCTTAAACTGCATAATTCTCTTAGTGGCCACATATATGGATTACATTCTAGATGACTATATTGGAGCTTAGGAGAAAAGATAAGGATATCGAGGTACCCAGGGTACAATGGAAGATCAAGACCACATGAAGACTCTATTTGATGCATAACTCTTTGGAGGGTAGGTATGGAAAACAAATCACATATTTTAAAATACATCCCTTAGTGTATCATGAAGAATTAAATATCGTTGTTTTATCATTATGTCTTCAATGACATGGAGGTTGTAAGCACTGAAAAGCATTCCATATGTTTCCTCTAAGTGTCTTGCTCCCTTTCACTTGTTGGATCAATGGTCATCTTCTGGAATGTTTGGTTGTTATGTCATGTTTGCTAACCTTTCTGGTGACCTCAAAGGTTTTTCTTCATGTATACGAGATCTTCTAGCCATGTAAACACCTGTGGCACTCATACAAAAAACCTAGAGCACTGTCACACAAGTGTTTTCATGGTCGTCCTAAGGTCTATCTCAAGTGTAACACTTGTCATTTCTTGTTGTGAGATAGTCACTCAGAGGTTAATGCTTTTAGTGTTGTTCTCATGGTTTTTTTTTGTCATGCCATCAAAGTGTGCTAAGTGTGTGATCATAGTTCAAGTTCATCACAAGCTCACACACTTAGCCATTTTTAGAAAATCTTCCCAACCAGGCAACTCCGTTTCACTGGGCCTCGACTAAGCTGCATAATATGCTGTATAAACCCTTAATTACTTCACGTTTCTCATTGGAACTGTGCATTGAATAGATACTATACTCGCGGGAAGTTGTACTCTGCAATTCGAGAGTTCAAAAAACTTTCGTGACTCCCATAATTGTACAAGAGTTCCTTCCAGTCTAGCTTGAACTCTGCATTTCACACTTTCAGTATTCAAGTTTTTAGCTTGCATGTTGGAATCCTACAATTCATAGAGAGGCTATCCTCCATTGGCCTCCAGAACTGCACATAGATGTCCCCAATGTCCTCGCTTAAACGGAGCTCACTGTCCTCAAGAACTGTGTAGATTTGTCCCGCATGCCTCTTTGCTAACCAATCATCCTTGCCTCAGAAAATTGTAGATAACTGACCTACCTTGGCCTCACCTTGCACCAGCCACTACTGACTTGAACTGCACAAACCTGCCTCCCAATGGCCAGTGCACAATTTTTTTCCTCAGTGAGAACTATGCTCAAAAGTTCCTCAGTCGAGTTTGAGTTGTTCTCTGCACAATCTAAGTGATCACACTCTCTCCCTGTCAACTAGAACTGCACAATGTGCATCAGTGAGCCCTATCTCCCAGCCTATAACTTATCCCAAGCTTAGTCCATGGATGATAATGCATCATCTTAGAGTAGGGAGTTTTCATATTGATCTCGTCCCGTCATGAGTGAATTGCATAAACATGTACATTGTTAGATCATGGCAAGACATGAAGAATGAGAAGAAGGATTGAACATGTTAGAAGACTCATTTACAGCTGGGTGAACAAAGAAGCTTATCAAGTATAAGCAAAGGGAACATATGGATGCATCCACCTCTCAAGACAAAATATCATTGAAGACCCCACATCATCAAGTTATGTGGAGGAGAAGATAAAGTGCAGCTAAGAACACATCCATCACTCAGCAACAACAACTTCTTGACGTTACCACCTCAACAAGCTAGTCCACGTCAGCAGTGCCATGTCAAGTCATGTCATGAATTGTAGAAGGCCACATCACAATTCTGGACCATGTCTGTCATAAATTGAATGTAATGTAAAGTGGAAGTCCAATGGACACACATCAATATGAAGAGTCATGTCAATTTAAAAGTCATAGGAAGTTGAACGGTCATGAGGGTAGTCAAAGAGTCACAAGGATCAAGCATCACCTCTCGGTTATGTATACCCCATCACTGTGTGAGAAAAGGACTTTTCACCTTGGCTCCTCCCACAAAGAATAGAGAGTTTCAGTTAGTTTCTTTGAGGAGAAAGGAGTGGCTGCAATGTCCCATTGGGGCTAGTGATGTATGATGTAAATATGTGTCTTGGAACTTTTTCTTAATATAGATGTTATGAAACCAGCTCAAGAAAATATAGAAAAGATAAATCAACGCCTTAGAATTCAACCTCTTTGAGGGGGCAACCTCCTTTACATTACATAAATGAACAATTCTTTGATGTTACAAATGAAAAGACCTCCTTTCTATATAT